>BMAV01003269.1:0-31095 GCA_019973955.1 Trichonephila inaurata madagascariensis | reverse complement strand
GTAAGATGTCCTGAAACTACGTCAATTGGACTCTGAGTGAAAAGAGAAGGGTCATACCAGTTCTGGGAAAAAATAAATAAAAAATTCATATGACTTTGTTAAGTGATTATTAGCATATATTTCTTAAATGTGGAAAATTGAAGGCCCCATCCCATCGTTAGAACTGACAAAAAAAAATGCATACTAACATAATCGAACATAACCATATTATTGTTCACAATAAAAATTTTAGCAAATTTAATTACTGGCTTATTTAAAATTGACGTAGTTCGTTTAAATCGAGAGATTAAAATTGATGGATCCGTATTTTGATTCCTCATATAAAAAAAAACGTAACAATTTAATTATAAGCAAGTTATTTTGAAAAATGAGATCCATTTTGTCTAGAATCTAAAATGGTGTAACACTTGCAAATTTTCTATCAGTTGCAGTTATTACCATTTTTTAAAAAATAGCCATTAAGGAACCTGTCTATACGTTCGGAATTTCCGTGAAAAATCACATAAATGAATAATTCGGTTTTTTTTTTTTGTCATTTAGTTTCACCTGAATTAGAATATGCATATAAAACTGTTTTGCGAGTATCATACTATAAAATACTATTTTATTCCTTTTTTTTAACAAAAAACCAGTAAAAAAAGACATATTTTTAAAACATTTTTTTTTTTTTTTTTTTTTTTTTTTTGGGATAAATGAAGGTGCAGTAATAATATTTTGCCTATATATAGCTAAGACTTCTGTACAGAGACTGAACTACGGTTTTTCATATATATAATTTAGAAGTAAATTTATTCTTCATTTAATGAATCTGAGCAAAAAAAAATAACCAAAATCATTAGTCATTACTTATATTGATAGTTACTCTGAAAGTAATCTGTAATTTTTACATTTTTTTTTAAATTATGCTAGTCATTACTGAAAAATGATGACTGAACCATGTAGACCTGCCACCTATTTTTTCCAGAACTGGTATGATTCCTCTTTTCACCCCATGCCCCCTTGACTTTGAGTCTCTTAAGACACCAGTTACATATTTAAATTTTTACTAATTCAAAGAAACTGATAGTGTGTACTGAAAGTTACTTGCGAAAGAGTCCATTTCAAAAAATAAATTGTTAAGATATATATACTCTGACGATAGTTATTAGATTTTATTAGAAAGCGAAAATTTTTTGGGGTATAATGTAAAATTCCTAATGGTTTTTATTGTAAGACATTTATGAATTAGAAGTCTATCGAAACATTTCATGTTAAGGCTATTTACTTTAAAACACTGGCATAACTGTAAATATATATGTATGTGTGAAATGGAGTAGGCAAATTATTTTTCTTTAAATTCATATTTATTGCAACTTTAACGATTAACCCCAAATAAAAAGTATATCAAAAATTCATATTTTCAAAGTTCTAAGTTATTTCTCTCTCTCATTAATCATCATGAGTTATATTCTGCATTATATAAGATAAACTATCAAATAACTATATTCAGCTCTATAGAAAAAGTTGAAATTACCCCAAATTCCAGGTTTCATCAATAACTATGTTAGAATAAACATCTATCATTCATTTTTAGATTTCATCTATTTCAATAAATGTAAGCAAACCACTATGGCTATGTGGCTTCCCAATCTCATCCAATGGAAAGACAAATATTTCAGCAACATTTGTACTTGTTATTTTCCAGACAGTATTCACAAACCATCAATATGAATTTCTGTTTCTTCCACATCAAAAGTACGATGTACAGACTGTAAATTTAGCACTACGAAGAAATACTTATTTCAAAAGTAGCATATTAACTAAAGTTAGGAAGAATAAAACCATAAACATTACATTCCATTTTTTTTAAAAAAATATTCCTTTAACATATAATTTAGATATAAATTATTTATTCAAAAATTTATTTTTATGAAAAATCAACTACAGTTAGAAAAAGAAACAAAATGTGCTAAATATATTAAAATTAAAAACTGTGTTCTACTGATCAAACTAACGTATGATCAAAAATTATATTCTGTTTTGATGACGCAAGTTTCCACTTGAACTAATGACAAATAACTTTGTGATAATCAGTTCATTATTTACATAATATGCATTTAAAATTTTGAAACTAATTTTATAATATAAATCATTGTATTGGAAGAGTAATATTCAAAAGGTACATTTTAAAATATTTAGTGTCATAAATAAGGTTCCATTCATTTGTAACATCATGATAAATCAAGAAAATAAAAATTACAAAAAAATTCAAAAAATCATTCTCATTTTTTTGTTTCTACATGACAATCTAGAACTTTAAATAAATATTTCCATAAAGTTAGGTAACGAACTCACACACACACACACTAAAAATAGTTCTATGAATTATAAGTCTTAGAGTATCTAATTATAGATTTTTTGTTTCTCAAAAATATAAAACAAATACTTAAGTATGAGACATATCTCCCAATTCTCTAAATTGTAAATATATAAAATATAGAAAAAAAAAGATTCCAACATTAATATTCTCGAATATTAAAGCTTGCATATTATTAATATACACTGGTGCGCTAAATTTAAAGGATACGTTTTTTTGTCGCCATAACTAGTTGATAAATCATTTGAGTAATTAAAAATTCAGAAATGAGAAACTGAGTAGCATCATTTTGTATTTAACAGATGATGAAAACACAGTTGCGCAAAATGGAACACAATGCATGTAGAATGGAATAAAATAAAAAAAGGCTTTATTGAACTCACACATAATATCGTTACACATGATTGTTTGCCCAAGAAGAACAAGGTATATGTGTTCCTTAGTTTGAGATATGCCTTCGTCTTATTGCAATGGTTGCTTCGCATCGTTTCTCCATACTCAGCACCAGAGTGCCCAACAGTTCTTGTGGTAAGAGTGTTCATTCTTCAATTACCATCTGTTTAAAGTGTTCAATGTTCCCCGTAGAAAAACATCAGCAACAACAGCAAGGCGTCTTCCCAAAGCAACCCACACATGCTATATTGAAATCAAATCAATTTAGAAGAATTAGATCAATGCATTGTGTGTAGTGATATCTTCTTTTTCTAGTAGTTTCAGAGCATTAGAAGTCCGGTGTGGATGTGCATTGGAATCCATAAAAAAGAAGCAATGGCACCTTGCACTAGAACGTTTTCGAAACCATAGAGATCTATTCATCCCCTTACAACTGGAACGGTGTCATTCCGTGATGTTACTGGGGTTCAACTTCATCCCGACCTCTCTCCAAATCAACTGGCGTTGAGATCGCTTTTGACAATGAAACGCCTCTCCTACGTAATGAGGATAAGACTTCATTTATGACATGTCCAGTTTTTCTGCTCGCTACCTCTCTCTAAACGGTGCCACCGATAACCAGCTTTCAAAGGGATATAGCTTTCAAGATGGCGAGTGAATAGGCCAACTTTACGAAGGTGTCCGTCCACATTAAACTGCGACACTTATCATCCTGTTTTTGTACACGGTAGCTAAATAATGGTACTTGCTGACTGGTTATTGTTTTTCGCCTGCAAGACTATATATCGCTCATCCACGGCAAATGTTTTCTTAAGACAGTCACCATCAATCTTTCTAACAGCTGTGCTTATGGTTTGGAAGGCTTTCCAAGTGCACGAAATGACACTTTTGTTGATTCCGAACTTCAGCTACACTGGTCAAACTGCGCCTCTGCTCCAGGACCGATCATTTTTCCATGTGTGAAGGCGTCCAGGTGATTTCTTCTAGATATATTTCATGAAAGAACTCACTTGCTGTTGAAACGAATGTCTTTAATTTTACATCCGTTTTATTTTAATTGTATTCTTGAGCTGAACGTGTCTACCATACGCGTTTTGTGTATACTCACGTTACTTAAGGTATCCGACTACGTTCACAACAGTGATTTTAAAAAGGCGCATAAATGGATAATTTTCATGATATTTAGTGTAGCTTAGATTAGAATAACTGTATAAAAATATTTTAAGGACATTTTGACAAAAACAAATTATTTAAATGCAATACTTTGGCTAAAAACTAACTTAGAATAACCTTTTTTTCAAAAAGTTCTCTTTTTGTGAAAAATGCTTCTAGTATAATTATATTTTGCCTGTATATAGCTTAGTTCTCTGTACAAAGGCTAGACTATGATTTTTAAAAAATTCAAATTATTTTCAGAGTTACAACCATTTGAAATATATATATATATATAATTATCGGCGTTTTTTTCTTAAAATTTCTCCCTCTGTTGTCATAAAACATGGATAAACCCACTTCTAAATTATATATTTCAAAAATTCTAGTTGTGACTCTGTACAGAGGTCTGAGCTATATACAGGCCAAATATTATTATAATAGAAGCATTTTTTACTAAAGAAGAATATTTTGAAAACGGGTCATTCTATGTTCATTTTTGTCAAAATATTGTACTTAAATAATTTTTGATTTTGATACTATTCTTAAAACAATTTTATATACACTTTCTAATCTGAGTGACACTAAATATCATAAATATTATCCATTTATACGCTTTTGCAAAATCACTATTCTGAACGTAGTCGGATACCTTAAAAATTTTTGTTCCTGACATTTACATACGCATCACATTTCTACTGAACTGCGTGTGCATTATATTGATCTCAATAACCTCTCTCTCTTTTTCTGCAATTTCATCAATATATACTTAAAATTTACATTGTTGATTAACTTTCTCGCTGTGCATCCTGTGACTTTAACGGGCAACGTAGATGTATTAAAATTTGCACAAACCATGATTTCCACAAGTATGCATTTTTTTTCTCATTTACTTAGCTATGCCACCCATGTGCTCTTCATTTTTATGTTTTTTATTTATTTTTTTTTTGTTCAAATTTTTATGATTACTTATATTTTTATTATTGTTTGTATATTTAACCTCTAAAATGTTGATTTAATATGTGGATTTGAAGTACGCTATACAACAAGACGCAATCTTTTATAAAATAACAACGCAGAAGGAGGGTTAAGTTTTGCACGCCAATCTACTATTGGAAATGTATATTTGCTTTCAATCTAACAATTGAACGGATATAAGATTTATATATATGAAAAACTAACCTAATTAATGTTCTTATGCAACAATAACACTATGAAAAAAACTAGTCGGAAGAGTTAAATATTCTTTAAAGTGAAATATGGCACACCGCAACGTACAAAATTATTCCACGGTTTTTGTAGAACGAATGCCAAATCCTGTCAAGTATGCCTTGTACAACCCCTTTGATTTTTCCAACTGAAATGATTATGTTTCTGCCTCCCAAGCTGTTCGACAGCGGCGATTAAGATGTTTTTCACAAATCTCAAAGTGAAATGTATGTTATTTTGTGCATTAGGTTCTACATTAGCACATGCCATTTCCCAAAACGTCATGAACAGCGATGTCGATAGGAATCCTACTTTCTAGCTAAAAGACAATAGTGTGTAGGAAGTTGTACAGCTGTAAAAAATTAAGAAATAATATTGTAGAAAATAGAGCATTATACAGATCGAGATAATATAAAAACAATTATTTAAAAACTCGCATTTGGGTTTCTCGTCTTTAAACCAGACTTTTCACATGTTACTCGTATAGTAATGAGCTGATGCAGATGTATGGATGGGTCCATCAGGTTTTTAACTCTTTCTATATAATGCTAATTTTATGACTTGGACAATCGTGTATGATCCATGAAACTTTGGTTTTAACTCAGTCCAGTACCAAACAGAGTGCTTTGTAAGACTACCTAATCATCAAGTTTGTACACATTGACTTCCATTCATCGTTTTTTAAAATTTTTGCAATTTTGCGCTTGATTTTGTTTGCGTTGTGGATATTTTGATCAATGATGTATTTTCTACAATTGGAGTTATACATTCTACGTTAGATTATATGAAGCGCTTAATTTTGAATTTACAGCAGCGACGATCCCTATTTCTACACGCCATCGCGTTGTGTGCCCTTTTTCCTCCTCAAGATTAAAATATAATTTTCTCTTCATGTTGCTTTTCAATTTCAATTTACGATGGATTTGTTATTGTTATACCGTACCCAGAATTTATAAGCACAATAAAAGGTTAAAATGTGCACATATATTGCAGCTCTTAAATAAAGCTTTTTTTCCTCCCATGTGATTGGTTAAATCCTGAACTTCCGGGAGAAAGTAACACGATTACCGCTTTCCAATGCTGCTGATTTTTGATTTTCCTACAGGCGCACGTGTTTGTGCGGTGTATTGGGGGTAGGGAGGGGGAGAACACGATCAATAAGTAAAAATTTCTCTAAAATAAGTAAACCCTTCTCAAACATTTTCAAAGTAATTCTATTGCATTCGGAATCATTATACTTATAGCAGTAGAATGCAAAGGAAAGATGTATATATAAGCCAGAAGCAGTTAAGACACTGGCAAGATGAGAGGTACAGTCGTATGTACGCTCATGGCAGGTAAGAGGCTAGTTTTGATTTTATTCACAATTCTGTTTTCTTCTATCATTAGCAAGACTATCAGTTATTTCCCTATTAGATTCCAGTGGCTCTTTGCAACGTTTTGTACAGTACCCGTAATAGCTTTTATCACGCAAATAGAGCATTATTTATAGTATTTATCTAAATATTGGTTATTTCTCAGGATTCAACACATATTTCTAATACTTCTTTCTAGTGTATTTCTCAGCTACAAAAATGAATAGCAATTGTACTGGTACATCAGAGATCATCTGCTTAGTAACTGAAAATAAATGTTTGCACTCACACACACATAGATTTATATAATATCCTCAAGCCTAGTGTTCTTACGTATTTTTTATAAATAATCAAACAAAAATAATTATTATCACGATTTAGAATTCTTTTAGCAAAAATAAAATTAAAAAAATAAATAAATAAACTAAAAACAAGAAATATGGTACAAAATATCCAAGTTCAAAATAGAAACTCATCAACAATTTCTATAAAATGAAGCCAACAGAATTTTCTTACAGTATAAATAAATACATAATAAAAGAACTGATTGAAAATTGAGACACTAATTTCATCGATTTAAACATTACATAATAAAGCCACAATAACACCTTCAATCTTACTTACATCAATTCATGCAACGGAACAGGTTTTACTGTCTCGAAAAAAAAAGTATATACCTTAAACTAATTCAAGAAAGTCAAAAAATTAGGTCGAAATTATTTATATTCCTTGTAAAAAAAATTTTTTTAAATATGATTTTCTATTAGTATTCATTTTACTAGACTTTTTTTTTATTAGGTATGCATAAATGACTAAGAAAACATAAAACTCCTTGCAGACATTATTATGTTTAAATGTTGATAATTCTCTCTGGTGTTTTTACTTCTTCTTTCCTCGTTTAAATTCAGGATGTAATAAAAAAGTAATATGGCTTTTTAAATATACATAAATATTAACATATTCATTTAATTATAAAATAAATAAATAATTCATATACATATATGTGTGTGTGTACAGTAATTGAGTTTTCCTTGTTATTTTTAGAAGTTTGAATCTAGAAATAATGTTGTAAACATACATTGAATAAGCAATTTGATTTAAATATTTAACTAAATATTCCAACAGAAACCATTTTAAATATTTTATTATATATTGACGCATACAAAATTTTTTATATCTTAAATTAAATATATCCTACAATATATTCTCCCACCTTCATTTCGTTACGTTTTTCCTTCTTCGGTCCAAATTGTTAGGTGAATTCCTGAAGGAGGAGGTGTTCTCAGGATGAATAACCCATGAAGTTTTGTTAGAAAGAGGCTTTTCCTCACTCTGTTCAAAAAGATAGAGCGATTTGTATTTGTTCCTGCTTCACTTATTCTGTCATCAATTTTCAGTTTTCCTAAAATGAAAATCGCTTCCACAAGCAAATAATGTGTAAAAGGGGGCCACGAGAATGGATTTTGCTACAACTTATAATTCCTAGTTTCTGAAGTACATTCCTGAAAAGGTTTCGTTTCGTCCGTGTCTGTTTTTCCAGGGTGAAATAAAAAGACCATCACTTTGTTTTAACCAGTTAAATTCTTACAAATTTTATATGATATTCATTCAAAGTAATCGCAGGTGTTTCTCTCTCTCTCATAGGATAATAATTTCACTTTATTAAATCCAAGTTAAAATTCCCAAGAAAAAAGTTTTATTATTTATAAAATACTTGTTTCATTCATTAGAACGTTATATGAACATCTGTGGCATATATAATAAAAAAAAATACTTTTATACCATTATGAGTGCAACATGAAATTCATTTTGTATTTACACACAGAAGGAAGACATATCACTAGCCTTAATAAAAAGAATATTGTATCAATCTCTTACTATTAAACAATCAGAACAATATTAAATGCGAAAAGTGATACCATTTTGTTAAAGTGAATATAAGACACGAGGCAGTTTTTGTGATCAGATAGAGAATATGCACAGGATATTTTAAGCAGACTGTATGAAATACAAATACATACAGGGGTACAGGAGGTCGAATATGCAAGGTGATTTTTTTTTCAAACTGACACTATTTATAACCACCTGTAGCTCAATCTGTAAATTACACTTGCATGAAACTTGTTATAGAGATTGATGATGCCATAAAGAGCAAGATTCCGTAAAAGAAAAGTCTACTTTCAAAATTTCCCGGTAGGATGATCCTGGCATTGTGGTAGCTTACCAAAATGAGAACCGCCACAAGAGACGCGCATGAATATAAAACTCAAATTTCTGAATTCGTTTGGAACAGCGGTTTCTTCAAAAAAAAACGTGTAGTCCACTCCATTTGAACAGTTTTCTTAGATGACGGGAACCACCTCAATCGAATATGCGACTCACATGACCAGAACAATCATTATTGGTAAAGCTGTATACATTATCGTAAATATTCACAGCTCCCGGTGCGCTTAGAACCCGACAGATACTACGTAAGGAGTCTATTGCTTAATGCTTTGAAAAGAAGATTAAGAAATTCAAAGTGAAAATGAGCCACTGGCAATTCGCTCGAAATAGAACGCAAACCTGTGTCTGGAGAGCTAATAACAGATACTGCAGCTGAAGAACACAGGAAAACATTACACATATCACTGATAAGGTTGATTATTCCTCATGACATGTAACAAATGGCTGTATGATATGTTGTTCAGATAATACAAGGTATTAGAATTTTTCGCGGGGAAAGTAAATGTTGTGAATAAAACTTAACATTCCAGTGTTATTATATTTATTTTTTTGCAACACATTTTGTATTACACAATACCAGAAATACCCTTTAGGTAATTTTTGGAGCTAAACCATTTTACACGGGATCCTACTTGATCACTCATTTCCTAATCAAGTTCGGTGCCATTTCATTTGTTGAATGGACAGGTAGCTCTGAATAGCGTAATTTTTTAAATAAAGTTACCATTGTTATTTTTCAGTGATAATTATTTTTGAATTTTTTTATATGCACACAGTTTTCTGCTAGAATTAATGAATCTTGAATGCATGCAGTTAAGAAAATGCATAATCCTTATTTCTTTACAATAAATTCAATTATATATAGATTTAAATTTCGAAAAAGACTGATAATCATGCTATTTCATTCATAAGTAATATGAATATTTCTTTAGAAAAATGAATAAACTTTTTTTTTTTTGAAAAAGTGATGCGATAAACACTTAGGTGAGATTGAAAATATTGGAAGAAAACTAAGATCATCTTTCAATGCATTGCCATAAGTTACGCATTTATAAACTTGAAGGTTTTAAGAAACGATGGTAAATTTAATGGTTTGTGTAAGCAAGATATAATTTTTTTTAGTGACTCAAGCATACCGATAGAAATAAAGTGAATATTCATTTTATCTATGATCTTGCAATCTTTATTTGTATAAAAAAAATCAAAAGCTTTATAAAGAGAGTTTCCGCCATGTAGAAAGGCACTCATAATACTTTTGATTTCACCGTCATCTTTATTAAAGGATAATCTTCAGTATTGCCATACTTGATGAAGATCGAGGGAAAAGCAACACAAGATATTCTTTGTCAGATTGAAAACCATTCTGACTTAACCATAAGAGGTTCGGGACATTATCACGAAAAATCACGCGGTACGGAGTAAATATCTATTCTTACAGCATTGTTTAGAAAACTGATATTCTAAAGCTATTTCAATAAATTATGAGTTAATTTACATGTGTCAGTAGAAAAATACAGTGAATTTGAAATTTGCACCCCACGCTATTCATTATAATGACTTTATCACTTTTAGTTAAGAGTTATACTGAGCTGGTAAAGATAACATATATTGCTAGTTATAAATAAAACATGACGGAAATCCAAAAGCATTAGTCAAAGTCATGTTACGGATGTTTATGGATCATTGATTTGTCTTAATCTACTGGTAGATCTTAAGGTATCCGGCTACGTTCGCAACCGGGATTTTGCAAAAACGTATAAATTGATAATATTTATGATATTCAGTGTTAATTAGATTAGAAAATGTATATAAAATTATTTTAAGAATAGTATTACAATAAACAATTATTTAAGTACAATATTTTGACAAAAAATGAACATAGAATCATCAATTTTCAAAATATTCTCCTTTTGTGAAAAATGCTTCTGTTAAAATAATATTTTGCCTGTCTATAGCTCAGACCTCAGTACAGAGGTTCAATTGGAATTTTTGAAATATATAACTTAGAAGTGGTTTTATCTATGTTTTACGACTACAGAGGGGATAAATTTTAAGAAAAAAACGCCGATAATATTATTTCAATGGGTTGTAACTCTGAAAATAACATGCATTTTTCAAAAGTCATAGCTGAACCTCTGTACAGGTGCTTGAGCTATATACAGGTAAAATATTATTATAATAGAAGCATTTTTTCACAAAAGGAGAACATTTTGAATAAAGGTTATTGTAAGCTCATTTTACGCTGAAATATTGTATTTAAATATTTTTTTTGTCAAAATGTCCTTAAAACAATTGTATGCATGCATTTTAATCTAAGTGACACTAAATATCATGGAAATTATCCGTTTATGCGCTTTTTTAAAATCACGGTTCCGAACGTAGTCGGATACCTTAATATAAGAGTGTGTTTAATATTACAGCAGCAAATCTTGTCTGGAGAATGAAGTAGCAGACACACTCGGAAAATTAATGTTCCAAAATGATGGCATACAAACTTATTTTTATTCTCTATCATGTACTGTGAATTAAAAATTTCTAGTTTGACAGATTGGTTGAGATAGTATCATTCTTTAATTGATACAGGCATTAAGGTATCCGACTACGTTCGGAGACTTTTTTTTTTTTTTTTTTTTCTAAAAATGCCTAACATTTTTGCATTTTTAATTTCATTTTTATGCACTATAATAAAAAATACAGTTAGAAATAATATACATACATAACAATTTACAAAAATTTTAACTTTTAAAGAAATTTTAGTTAAATTTTGAATTTTTTTCAAATGCTCTATTTTTAAAAATAATTTATATTTTACAAAAAAAATTGCTGCAGCACATTTTTTAAACGTATGTCTAGAGGCTGGACTAAAAGTTTTAAATTATTTCTTTTGAATCAAAAGTTAGAGCTAATCGAAGCTATGAACTATAAATTTCATTTATATTTTCGATACTTTTATAAGGAAATCAACCATAAAATCACTACATATTGTTCAATTTCTTAGCCCTTAATCCAGCTACTAGGTAATACTATTATTAACATTTGTGTAAAATTGCATACAAGTATCTCAACTGGTTATTTAGATATCACATTTGAAATACCAAGAAATTTACAAAAACATAGTTTTGAGAAAAATGAATTTAAACTTTAGAAATGCAATTTTAAAATAAACTTTTACTAGTACATACTTAAAACTCTCCTGATTTATATAACACTCCTTCAGACTTTGATATTTTATTAAATTTTTTCTTTCTTTGGGCCCTATTTTTTTTCTGGCTGATTTCGAACGAGGTAAAGAATGTCGTTTTGAGTCATTGACTCGAATGATGTCGAAAGATTTGTAGTTACGCAAGGTATAGTAACCTGCATTTATGCCAAGGGCTTTCAATACCTCCAACAAACCATTGAAACCCTTATTAAAAATAATAACGGCAATATAAGCACCCAAAGAAAATGTTTTCAGCTCAATAAATGTTTCCTTTGGAACAATTTGCCACACACAGCCATTGAACGACTCATTTGCATTTTGGGTTTTTCCGTGGAGACACTTCTGTAACAATTGTTTATCACACAATTTCATGTACTCGGATTTAACTACATTTAAAATTTTTGCACAAAGACGTGCACTTTTTTCTAAAAATCGTTTGCCGGTTGCTTTTGAGCGCTGGTATGCACACCAACTATCAGCTCCGATTGGACACTGTCCATGCATGGGTTTTTCACGGATTGAGCAACAGTGAAAAAATTCCGCTATGGTAGCACTTTGCATTGCCTCGATGTTATGAGTATTGCTTCTAATGGCAATGCCATAGTAGTTTTGGATTTTATCGATCATTGCATCAGTGAGTTTTCCTTTCCCACCGAGGCTTTTCTGGGTTTTTTTAAGCTTTCTTAGCCGGCTACCTACTCTTTTTTGGATGTGTCCTATACACTCATATTTGGTGACACTGTTGATACCGTACATATCTTTCACTGCAAGATATCCTTGGGAGTCACCATTACCATAAAAATGAATGTATTTCAGATTTCTCGTGGTACAAGAACGCTCGAAGATTCTGTACCCACCGACGGATTCCATGCTTGAAGCAGATCCAAGATGATTGCAAGGACATGTATGTAGAACTGGACTCTTAGAGTTCTTCAATGTATTGCAAATTCTGCAAAATTTTGACATGATCTCCAAATCTAAAAGCTTTCCAGTGTCAATGGATAATGCTGCAACACAACCATTCAGGGATGAATGACCACGTCTTTGCCAAGTACCATCAACAGATACTCCACATTCTGAAACTGCCGTGTTGGAACATTTTTTGAAGTTTCTGACTTCTAAAGCAGCGTCATTCATGGCATCTTTAGCTGTTGATGTAACTGCAGCCAAGATCTTTTTCTCACAAAGTCTGTATGCCCCTTTTGTCACACAAGGCATATTCAACGTAGCACACAGCTTTTTAGTAGACGAATATCCTCTTCCAATTACTCGCATTCCACAAACAAATTGCAAATTTATATGGCACTTTGCTTGTTGAACTTCTCAGTAGATGAAAAAGGGAGTATGAAATAACATTTGGAGCATTTTACTGCTACATTGGAAGCCAATCCAAACACAGAATCTTCATACATATACATATTATTTTCGAAACATTCTGGGCAGCACAAACTGGAATATACATTTGCCAAAATATTTAAGTCAAATATTCTGTTACCTTTTAATGTTCCATTTAAACATTCGTTGTTCTGAGAAGAGTCTTTCAAGTAATTCAGTTTCAGTTCGCTACAAGTCTGAACATTTTCACTTTGCTTTGGGTTAGTAAATCTGTTACCAGCAAATTTTCTTCTTCGGGAAACTGACTTAACTCGTTGGTTACCCATTATAATCAGGTAAAACAAAAGCGGAATATCACAGAACAATAAAAAAATGTTCAATCAAAGCGAAAAAGTTAAGTTTTTAAGAAGAAATGCAAGAATAAATTTCTAAGACCTAAACCAAAATAAAAACAAGTGAGGTCATAAGAAACAAATGTTGCCAATCGCATTAGTCAAAATAAAAGATTGAAATTGTTGCCAATCAATGAAATAGCTTTAAAAATTCTTAGATATTGTTTTTAAATTTATAATGTGATGAAACTGAAAAAACTAGCGGTAAAAAGAATGTTTAGAAATCAACTTCCGGTTTCGATTTCACTGCTTCCGGTTTCTTTTGATAGCGGTAATAATATTTTAAACACCTTTAACTTTTTTTCTAATTATCGCACAGACAAAATAAAAACAGATTTAGAAAGATAATTGTTTGAATTTTCAAGTGATAAAATAAAAAGAAAATGTGATTTTTGACCAAAAATGACGTTTTCAACGTAGTCCGGATGCCTTAAAATCATCTGTTTTCATTCTTTCTCTAAGGAAACACTAGCAATTTCTCATGTAATATACGTCTATTCAGTGGTAAACCAATTTCGCGGTAACCGGAATTATCGGAGCTGATTGTGATTTTTTAAAAATTTTATAGATAGTTTGGAAAACTTTGTACTTTCAAAGTTCATCGATGTCTTTCGATGCTTATGCATTTCAATTAAACCATCGGAAGAAATGACCTAAAATCTTGAATGCACATTCAATTTTTTATTTTAATATTTTTTATACGTAACTATAGCTACAAATAAAAACTTTGTCATGACCTTCTTTTGTATGTTCTTTTTTTATAAAAAGGCTTTTTTTTCCCAAAAATAAATAAATAAAATAAAATAAAATAAGCATGAATATTCTGTTTTTTTTGTATTTCTAAAATTTATGCATGGTGAATAAATTTGTTAAAAATTATCGATTAGAAAGAAAACTATGTAAATAAGTATCACCTTTTCATTACGCGTATAAATTGTTAACGAAGCATTCGTAAATTTTTAAAAGTGACTAAACTTGAACTTTGGTACAAAAATAAGTCTATGTAGTGGTATCATGTATAAAAGCCAGTAGCAACCACCATATTTACGTGATCATTCTGGTATAGTGGTTAAATTACTCGATTTCAGATCCAAAAGTCCTAAGTTCTGACCTTCGGATAAGCGCGCCACTTCATTGGTGGTCGTGGGTGATCTAAGACTCTTTCTGAAACATCTTAGCTCCATCTATCCGCCAAAAGAGTAACCACACACAAAAAAAAAAAAAAAAAAAAACTCGTCAAAATTCATTTGACGTAGCCAACCTGACAGATCACTTGAGACAGCTAACAAGGTCGTCTAAATTACTTGACGCAACTCAACAACAGACCGCTCACAATAAGAACTATATTGTTCGTTCACCTAACCACCAACTCACTGGTATGATAGTGTGTAGCGGTATCATCTATATATCAGCCACAGAGTAACAAAATTCTTACTAAAGGGATCATTTTGTGTGGTATAGTGGTTATAAGTTTTCTCGGTTTCGGATCCAAAAGTCCCGGGCTCTGACCGGTGGATAAGCTTACCATTTCATCCCTTTTCAATATAAAAAAAATTGTGTGCAAAATGTTAAGTTATTTAAATCAAACTACAAAAAAGATGTTTTGTTGTAGTTTTGTTCCTTAAAAAGACAGTTGTCTTTTTAAGGAAATTATATGAAAATTAATAAAATTATATGAATGAGACCATGCGCGATTGTGAAATAAAGTCCATTAGTAGAATGCTGGAATAACTATATTAATACACCGAAAGAATACAGTTACTGAATAAAAAAAATCATAACCATGAATCGTTCTTTTAACTATTAATATATTTAATGATATATTAATAATAAAACCCGAACATTATTTTACGTAAAAATATTAATGAAAGTTATACAGAAAATTATGGAAAATATTATTTCCATTTGCTACTTCCATCTACTGGATTAAACTGCAGCCACAATTCACACAGTAATATGATTCAGGGAAATAATTCTGCCAAACAGGTATAAGTTGCACCAACACTGATTGATCTTTCGAAAGATGTGGTAACTGCCAGGATAGCCAACATGAGTGATAGGCCGAGAGTAATCAAGACAGAAGAGGAAATTGCTTCGTGTATGCCTGGTATCGAATGATACATCGATCGAAATGTCATATGGATAAATATATATGAACTACAATGAAAGCGATCGGGTGGATGAATAGATATTGAGAACCAATCAGAATCAATACTGCCAAAGCAAATGATCTGAATGACTTTCTACAACTACATTTAAAAGGCTATGGCTAGCATTCAGCTTCGAATGATTTCTTATGTTAAAATTATTATGAGCAGTGGCGCACACAAGGGGGTGTCCTAGGGGTCCGGACACACCCATAGCCCTTGCTTTTTTTTCGATTGATTATAATCCTATGTATATATTACGTAAAATTTAATTATGTATTTGTTATTAATAATTAATTTTATTAATTAATGCTAATAATTTATTCAATAATTAATTTTGTATTGTTTTTTTGTTCCCGACAATCAAAACAAAATCAAAATAAAATATTGGGAGGCGTATTGGAGTATCATACCAAAATGGTATCGACCCTGGGCACCCCCCTCGAAAAATTTTTGTGTGTGCTAATGATTATGAGTCTTATTTTATTTTAATAATTGCAATTTCCCTCATATTGTCGATATATAAAGAATGAATTACATTTATTTCCAAAACATGATTTGTTGTTGTTCCAACCAAATGACCCAGCAACAGTCAAACCTTAAATAGTAGAAACACTAGTATTTCATCTACAATATCTCTCATTATTATATTTCACTAAATATTACTGAAAAAACACTACTGTTGTTCAGTGACGGGATTCTGAGCACAAAATTAGATTTAAAGGTGTTGATTTAAAAAAGAAATATCAACATATACTTTGTTTCATTCAAAATAGTAGCATACTTATATTAATTCCAATTTATTTCATATTATTCACGTAACAAAAATAGAAACGGTGTTCATCTTGAGAGTGAATCATGAGTAATGATTCTGCGATACCCGTAGAGAGAGAAAAATTATTATATACAAAGACTTCCAGGTTTAAGAATAAACATATATAGGAAACAAAATTAATATCATATAAGTGAAAAAAAATCTCGAAAAAACAATTTCAAACTACGAAACGGTTCAATTGTGTATTTTTCAACAACACAATTTCAACACCATTTAATCTAATGTGTAAGTAATTTAAAACCCCTCAACTCTGTCGAGAAAAGCTACGAAATCTCCCCCCCCCCATTGCCACCGTTTTTCTCGATGGCGCACGTTGTTACGCAGTTTAGTGAGGAGAGGGGAGGCATATATTTTAACCTAAACATTATTTACTCTCACTCTAAAAAAGAAAAGAAAGAAAAGATAAGAGTAAAATAATAAATATAAACTGGAGTTAAAATATGATTAAAAAAAATATATAACTTATTTGCTGTGTGATATAATCTGAAAGGTGGTTGAACACATGCACCAGTATCACATTCAATACATTTATAGTGATATTCAGGGCACTCGAATACTTTTCTTTGCCCAAACAACATCTTTTTGTATCGAGATCTTTTCTTAGAAGACTTTAACAGTAATGAAAAACTGCTTAGCTATGAATTTCCTTTTTCCTGGAATATACCCTTCAAATTCCTTCCTCTTTTTTCCGAAATAAGTAAATTCCTTAGAAGCACTTTCAATGTCATTTTATTGTATTCCAAAGCCATGGGACTTCTTTTACACAGAGCAACACAATGCAAAAAGTCGTCCTTTGAAAGAACGAGCATATACATTCGAGGCACTAAATGCACAAGCAGAGCAGAACGTGTATACACGCCGGCGGCACTTAAGGAGTTAACACAAATGTTTGGAAGCATACTGTGTTACTACCAAGCTTTGTTTCAGTTCTTTTTCAGAAATTTTTTTTTCCTGTCACTGTTTTGTAAGACTGTTCCCTTTCTAGATTTGAGAATATGTGTCAAGGTAGAATGTAAAAAAAGCAATAATTTTTCATTGCTAAATAATTAAAAGAATGAATTAAAAGAAGACATGTAAATCTTGAGTCCAATAAATGATTAGTTTTGACCTACAGAAAATGCAAGGCTGTCTACAACAAGGAAATATAGACTGCAACAAAAAATTACAATATAAAAATTACAACATATTAAATAAAGTGATTGATATTTGTGTTAAGGTATCCGACTAAAATTTTATACATGTATTCTAATCTAAGTGACACTAAATATCATAAATATTATCCATTTACATGCTTTTGCAAAATCACGGTTCCGAACGTAGTCGGATACCTTAAGTTATTTCAACCTAAGTAAAACCAACGTAACTGGGTTAATCATTTAAAAAGACAAAATAATGACAGTATAAATGTTAATATGTTCTTAGCTCTAAAAAGAATTCATATCATTTTTAAAAAAGTGAAATCTCATGTGCTGTTAAGCAACTTTTTTTGTGAAAAGACGCTGTGGACTTTGAATATTTCTAAGACAAATATTCTTGCGAAGAGGTTAATTCACTGACCGAATATATTTATCAATTGGAAGTTTCATCAAATACAAATATACTGAAACAAAAGGAAGACATAAAAAAAAATTATAATTTATTTTTACATTTAAAGTTCAAAGAGATGCTGTAATTATATGTAAATACTTGTATATAAAATAACTCGTTGCAGCTGCAACCCATTTCAGCTGTTGTCAGACATTCACCAGCTGAACACATTATCTTTTGTTTTTTAATCTCCTTTTTTCTCCGTGCTTCACGATGTCATTTTCTTTGTTTACTTTTGTTTTGACGGGAAGAAGCTTTTACTTTGTCTTGTTTTTGGATGAGTTGCTGTTTTCCCATAAACAACTGTCTGGAAGAATCTATATATATTTGTTTTGTGTCCTTATCTTTATATAGAGCGCTAGTTTTGATGGAGACAACGCACATAGGTTATTAAATTGAGCAGAAATGAAATTAGATTACTTCGGAATGTAAATTTAACTCTTTGTACACACTTCCAAAATAAAATCGAAAAAGGGATTAAAATTTTTTGAATGTACAAGAATGCGTGGAGTGGAATCAAACGCATTTTTATCATAAATTATTGCATTGTGTACATTGTATTTGTGTCTCAAGTATTTCCATTTGACTCTTTCGCAGTATAGTTTAGAAAAATCAAGGAATAAAATTTTAAAAAAAACAATGAGTCAATATATTTAGATCTTATATATATAATTTTACCACTCTCAATGATATTCATCAAAAACGAAAATATAGTAAGTACGTAGAATCACTCATTTTATTTGTATTATTTAGTTGAATGAAAAAATGTAATTAATGTCACTAAAAGTTTTTCTATTTGATTGGGTAGAAAAATGGGTGTATTGTTATTTTTGAAATTAAATTATTTACAAAAATATAAACGGTTTTGTATAGATATTTTAGCCTTTTTTTATATAAAACATTGAAGCATTTCATACATCTTTTTTTGTATCAATAAAAATATCCATTATTAAAACAGTAGAAACCGTTTGTACATATAACGTGTACTTTGTATTAATTGGGATTAGTGCAGAAGTGGTTTAAATTTAAAATAGAAAAAAGAACAAAATTACTACTATTGAAATGTATTATACGCCCATTCCTGGCCAATGTTTCTGAGAGTTGGATCCTCTCAAAGAAATAAGAGGTCAATATTGTCTCTAATGCTGTCAGAGGAAGATCCTGAGAAACATTTTTATTGGAAGTAAAAAGGGTAATTTTTATAAAAGGAGAACAGATGCTGAAATTTGCAAAATTTATAACACTGACGCAATAAAACTCATGAATTTTAGATTTTCAGGCCGTATTTAACTCTTGGATACCACTAGCCCAAAATATAAGATCCTCAAACATAAACGTATAGGTAGTAGAACTGCAGGACACGCGTGTTTGACTCCATTCACACTGATTTCAAAATCTTAAGAGTATGAAACTCGCAGGGGCTAGTGACAAGGAAAATTGTTTAGAAAAAAGTTCAGGAGAGGGCCAGGTTTACCTGGAGCTGTTAAGCCATCGACGATGATAATGGTTTAATTTTATAATAAAGAATAACAAAAAAAAAAAATGTTTCTTATTTTTATTAAGAAAAAAAACCCGGAGTTTTGTGGTTAAATGTTAGTAATATAATGTTCTTTATATAAATATTTCGACCGAAAATTGTATAAAAAGATTAGAATTTAAGAGTAAATGAGCAAAAAAAATAAATAAATTATATATCTATATTTTTCACCTTCTAAATAAAATATTTATCTGGATAGGAGAAAAACTTAGTTTAATAAAGCTTCCAAGAAAAAGTATAGCTAAAATGTTCATTCTTGCTTGTCGGTTCTATTCATAAGCGTAACTATTCTGAAATATTATGAAATGATTTTCATTGTGGATGAGAGAGAGAGAGAAATTATATATATTATAATAAAAAAAAATTTGTAACTTTTTTGCTATGCAACATAGAACAACATTATAAATACCATTTTATCCCACGTTATTCTGTGTTTTTTGTTTATTATTGCTCAAGGTGTTTTTATCTCATCGTAATCTTTTATTTCTTTTAGTGTTTTCAAAGTTTTCGTAAAAATATTTGTATTTATATATAAAAAAAAAAGTTAAATTTCTTCCAACAGTTTTTTTATTATCTTATAATATAAGTATATTGTTTTAGTTAAGTAGCTTTTCTCTCTTTTTAATGCTTTGATTTTTCTTCGGGATTTATAAGCCTCGATCCAATTAAAATTAAGATAAAAAAAGATTTTCTTGCGATAAAGAAGTATTTAATGTGTCAGGTCTTTTATTCCCCCTTGTTTTTCCTTTTATAGTTGTAAGTTCTTTTATTGAAGTATTTTAAATAAAAAAATAGGAATTAAAATATTTGGTATTTCAAAAAAGGGAAGCTTAGAATGGTTGGAAATTTGAAACCTAAAGCCCCTTTTAAAAACAGTGCTTCCAAGAAAGAATAAGAGAACTTTTTTACATTTATTATCCTTAGAAAAATGTCACTGCTGACATCTGCGTCTAATAGAAAGGAGTTTCAGATTTATAAACAGAAGAAAAAACATTATTTTTTTAAAAAAAACAATGCAATTTTTTTTAATGAATGAATATATAAATATAGGTATATTTTTTTTGTTTTATGAATCCACATCATATTATAATTTATATTTGAACTTCTGACAAAACTCATTACAATCAACAATAATGTACATCAATAACTTCTGCCTTTAATTCTGTGCTGAACTAGGCCGCAGTAACTTTGTAGTCTGGATCATAAACGTGTGGCCAGATTATATAGTCGAGAGGGGAGACTGTAATAGCTTCGTCTTTATTAAGTGACTACTAAAACATCATATATATTTATGCTTTTAAAAATTTCTTTTTCTATATTGTTCCATATTCTTTAAGTCATATTAAGAAATTTTTCCTGCGTAAAAGTATAGAAATGAATTTCAAGAAAAAATTTCATAATTTTTTTTAAATCCCTTTAAAATTTTTTTTTCTTGTCGCTTAAGGAAATTACTAAAAAAATTGTGATCTGAGTTTTTTTACCGAATCCAATAAAATTACTCTTTAGCCATTTGAATTACTTATATATATTTCTTACGAAAAACCGTACGCTCTCTGAAAATTTTTATGTTATCCAAAATTGTTTTTCAACATCGTAAAAGTGCTATTATCTACTACGAATTTTTCAACTATCACTGTATAACTTAAATACATAAATACTTTTTTTTATCTATTTCAGAAAATAAAAATAGATATGCGTTTTAGTTCAAAATAAGGGCATAGTAAGCAACCAATCGAATATTGTTGCAATTTTTATGTTCTGTCCTTAAATATAAGGTATAAATATTTCATTTTCTTATTACATTTTCTCTCACTCTAAGCATTTCCTGGAATGTGACAAAAATGTTCATCAAAGTAAACGAAATATATAAAGAGTAATAAAATATTTTCATTTATGCAAATAAAATATGCAAAAGAAAACAAAATAAAAATATACCGCAATATATTATTACTATAAAACTGAATTATAATATTAACCAGATTGCTTATATCTGTACAAACAAATAAATGTAGACATTGAAGTATAAAACTGCAAATGTATTACACATAATCATATTGAAACATATATAAATTCTCACGATTCCTTATCCAAATGAAAAAAAATAGGAGAAATATGACAGTGAATAATAAAATTGAATGAGAAAAAAAAATATAATTTTTGTATTTTATCAAAAATTAATAACTCCTCAAACTAAAACTAAATCTAAATAAAAACCAATCTAATGACTATCACAAAGTAAAAACATAGGAAGCCATTGATGATATTTCTACTGAAAAGCCTTCAAATTTGATAAATTGCTGTTTTTTATCTTCCTTAAAAAAATTCTAGGTTTCTTACGTTTTTCATTTATCATATATTTTTACGAAAATGTCATCAAACTATTTCCAAGAGCTGCAGTTGTTTGTATAGATGTAGGCAGTATACTTATAGTGTACATTGTAATTTAAAAAAAGAAAAATACTCAAAAGACATTCTCCTATAATTGGACTTTTAAAGAACAGAAACAATCTAAAATGCGCTTCGGTACCATTTCAACAGTATACAAAATAAACTTTTTTATTCAAATCTCTTCTATACTGCAGGAATTTCTCTCTCATTTAGAAAGCCTTTTAACAAACTCGACTTTCAAAAGTTACAATTTTCTCTTAAGTTCGAAATAAAAGTCTTTCTTTCTAATTTATTCTGCCCGGGGTGAGGTGGTAAATCAAAGACGCAGCTCCGTTCAATGCATAAGACTATCTGAAACGCTAACGAACAGGCATGGTGTCGATTTTCTCCTTCTCAAACCTAAATTCAAAAGAAGCTTACTTTCCTCCATAGGAAGGTTTTATTTTCGAATTCATCGTACCAAATTTTAATTCCCTTGACAACAAATCGTCAGTCAGTTTTTCCAGCAACTGCTCCTAGTTCTTCCGCTTCCCTGGATTCAGCATGTATTATTTCTTCTGCTTCTTTGGCAACAGCAAGAGGAAGCACGTGCGGATCTCTTCAACAAATTCGAAAGGCCTCGTCATTCAAAATGACAAACTCGAAATGAGTTTTCGTCTCGTTCTTCAAACTCTCTTCTCGCTTCCTTCTATTTTGTCATTCTACCCTCACATATTTTTTTTCTCTTTTACTCTTTCTTATTCTTTTCTTTTCATTCAGCTACCCTTTCGATTGTGATGGCAGATGTCAAAGATTATGACGTCACACTTTCCCTGACATCTTCAATATCGCTGTCTATGGTAGCGTAAAATGTTGTGAAAGAAAAAGAACAAAGAGGTATAAATTCGTTCTCAAAGTGACATGTAAATAATGAAACGGTGTTGTCAATAAGTATCGAATTTAGAAGATTTTTGACGCTTTTTGTGCTTTTTCATGGAATTTCTTTTATACGTCTTCTTCATTTAATCTTGACTTTCCTCTTCACTTCTCCTCATTTTTTTATTTTATTTACCATTGTGTCTATTTCATAATATACTGAAGGAAACCAGTTAGACACAAGATCTTTACAGTAACTGAACGCCATATTAAAGGGGAAAAGAATCTGTTCATTAAATATGACACTAGAAAAATATGATTATTCATATTTTGTCCCCCAATATACACTAAAAATTTAAGCATATTACCATTAAATTTAGAATGAAGTAATTTAACGTCAGGTATGAAATTAATCTAATAATGAAAAAAAGACAAATAAATGTGCAAAATAGAAATAATTGTTGCATTACTTTGTCTGCAAAATTAAATTTTATTAATTTTCGAAATTAGTCGGAAAAAATTACATATAAGTCTCTTTCATTTTTAATTTAAAAGAAAAATCAAACAATAGCTTTTCTGATTCCTGTCAGGGTATCGAGCTTGAATAAAAAAAAAATAAAAGATTTATACAATATCCACAAGATCAAGTGTAGAAGTTTCATAAAATTAACAGTATTTTTTTTTTTTTTGATTCGTAGAATCTTTCCAAAGATGTTTAAGAATTAAAATCTTTAATCACGACTTAAAAAATAATTAGCTCTAAACATAGATTTAAGTATCCCAAAAGTAAATGATCATTTTTGAAAAAAATCATTTTTAAATTAAAAATAAATTTTCGAAATTATTACAAAAAAATAGTTTTGCTGAAAATGTATTATAATTTTTCTAAAAAACAATTTTTTTACATACATTTTTAACTAAGACATATAAATGTTGCAAAAAAGAGTCAGTGATTTTTACATTTTATGGAAGTGTTTATTTTTGAAGCATAGCCTAATTATTTAATTTTTTGTTGCCTATATATATATATAAATAATAATTTATAAGTTCTATGTTTTTTTAGAATACTCGGAAATTTAATTTTTTAATATGTTTTTAGGAGTTTAAATGTAACTAATCAGAACTAATGAACTTTTGGACGAAATCCTATTAAATTCATTTTATTTCTGTTTTTAAAAGTGATTAACATTTATAAAATTTTTCTGTTTTTCTTTTATAAAACTTTCTGTTATAATTAATTTGTTATCCAATTTATTAAAAAGAAGTGCTTGCATTAGTTTTATAAATATTATCATGTTAATAATTTAATTTGCATAAAATGAATTTACCTTTAATTTATGACTATGCCTGAAATCTTGTTATTTTCTATGTCATGCTCAATTACTTTACTTCTAGGTAATGCAATTTGTGCATGAAATATTATATGTTCATTAGTAAACATTTCTACCTTTTAAGCAAATAGTTTAAAGCTTTCCTCTATTCTTACGTGAGTACCTAGTAATAATTATTTTGAATTCAGTGATTTAATTAATTTATTTCAATGTGTTATTCATGTTATACAGAATTTAACAATAATAAGAACAAATTAAACTATATTATTTTTTTTTTAAAAAAATGGTTAACATCAGTCAGTTCTATTTTTGGTTGGAAATCAATAGTATTTTGCAAAAATAATAACAAAACAATGTTTTACAACTGAGCAAAAAATAAAAGCGTTATGCTTATTTTTTTAATATTAAAATGAAAATAAAAGAAAAAAATTACTGCTTGAGGTCAACAGTCAATAAGCTAACACACGGTGCTGATTATTTCTACAGTCAGAACTAGAGTGCAAGCTGTATGCTTTGCAGAAATGATGGTACATATCAACACAATTCACAGCAAAAAAGTCTATAGCTCTTTTAAGAAGCTAAGTCTCCAAAGAGCTGTCGGATCTAGGCTAAGCGCAGAAATTTCTCTCTCTTCAGTATTCCATATATTAAAACAGATTAAAAGTCTAGAGAATATTTTTTTTTGAATTCGCAATCTTTTTTATAACTAATTTTCTATTTTCTACTCTGTGTGGCACAGTATTATCGCCTTATAGAATGAAATAATCATACACATTGAACTGTATAAGCACAAACAATTGGAACAAGAATCTTAGAAAATAAACAGGTAAGGACTAATGTAGGATCATTCACACATTAAAATGAGACAAATGTCCACAGTGGTCAAACGGCTTTTTTGAAAATAGTTGTGAATCAGACAATTTACTTTTCCGTTGTGCAACTGTATATGCCAAACACATAAACAACGATACAGAGACAGCACAAATAATGGACCCGATTTAAAAAAAAAAGCATATTTTCGAATACTACTGCACATATTACATATAAGTAATACATGAATACAAAGAGAAATTTTCCAAGTTTCTTTTTTTTTTTTCTTTCAGATACTAATATCTGATCTGTGATGCTCAAGTTATGGGGTATACGTTCGTACAATGACTCTATCAAAGGTTCGATAAATTGCACAAATACTTTATTGTAATCCTCTGCTATTTGTTGTGTCAATTGCAAATGACATTGCTTGAAATCTATTTTTTTCGTAAAATTTTCCATACTATATTCTTGGGCATTCCCAGTTCACAGGTTGCAACTTTGGTAAACTCACGTGGTCTCCAAACAAAACTCCGCATTATCCTCTCCACTGCTTCTTCCGACACTCTTGGATAGGTGCCGCTTTTCTTTTTACGCAAGCAATCCGTTTTCTTAAATTGATTATACCATCTTAGAATGCTATTGCTTGTCGAAACTTCTTTTCCGTGGCGATTTCTAAATGAGCATTGCACCTAAATAACTGAAAAAAAAAAACTGTGAATACTTTAATACGCAAAAACTTTTCTTTGTCACGGTCACCAAGTTCGTATTTCAGTCACAGAGATCTTGAATGTTCTGTTGATAATTGGTAGAAAATAAAAAGCTTGGTATATTTCTCTTTATATTCATATATCACTTATTACAATATACGCAGTAGCTTCGAAAATACGATTCGATATAAAATCGGGTTTATCACTTGTATTCACCCTATATATATAATTTTCACATAATTACAAAGCACAGGTTATGACTACAAAGTATAAATTTCCATTTTAAAAAAAATCTGAAAAGAAATTTTAAAAAAAATAATTTATATTAATATATGTTTAGAATTATTAGAACAGTTAGAATATATTAGCATATATTAGAATATGTTTTATTAATCAACACTAAGTTTTTTTTTTTTTGCATTTTACAACGTTTTCTTTTATTTGATTTATTGCTTTATATATTTTGTGTGTTCAATTTCTTGTGAGAGAGATATAGTCCTATTAATAACAAAGTATCTAAGACCCAAAAATAGGCTACGCTGACCCTGAGCAAGCAAAAACTAGATTTTATAAATGTTTCTTGTATGAGCGTAACATATATAGGGGGGGGGGTGTTGTATCCTGCTAAGCCATTAACCCTTTTAAATCCCTATGTTTCAAAATTTACAAATCATTAGTGATAGGCCAGATATCTTCAATAACTTTTATTCAATTGATTATATAAACTCAATGAAACGTTTCTTTTTAGTTTCGTGGTCTGTACGCATAAGTATTCAATACGAAAATTCTCAAGTAGGGTCACTACCGATTTGAGTATAAGTAATACACTGTTACTAGCATTACCTTTAATTCTACTTCACGATTAGTTTTATATAACCTTCCTCTCATAAACATATTGTATTTACTCTGTAAAAAAATGCCAATTAAACTTGAAATAATGTTATACAGAAAACTCCAAGTTATTTTTAAGACAGAAACATCAAGAGACAACCCATTACTGGTTTTCTCGACTGAGCCTTCTAGAAGATTATTCTGTTCATGAAAGTCCAGTTCACAGGCAATAGATTTCAGAATGGCTTACATTATAGAATTCTGCTGTATATGGTTATATCTTGATCATTTTATTACACAATAAGAAGACAACGTATTTTTTCATATAAATTATGTCGGGGAATCATATCTAAAAATGGTTATTTCGGGATACTTTTGAATTTCCATTTTCAGAAGTTACTGACGCTTGAAACCCTATTTTCATCCCACGTCTGAACTGCAATAAACCAGCAGTTTAATCTTGAAAATCTTATTATAATCATGTTTCCGAATCTTATACCCATAGTATAATAGTAATTACTGAATGTCCCCATTTGCAGGTGAGCAATCTTGTATTTTATTCTGTATTTATTATATTTGCATGCTTTTTTTTTGTTTATCTTTCCTTTTGATTCCTATTTGTGTGCTTACATCCTTCTATTTAAAATTTCCTACAAATATTGAATAAATATTGACTTACGTTTGTAAATCTTCTGTTATACTTGTCAGCACATAAAAGGTCTACCTAGAGTCTCAATTAAAAAAAAAACCTACATGAGACTTCCATTTTGCGTAAAATAACTTTCTATGTATGATATATGTAATTTTAAGAAAATGCACTTATTTTTTTAGAATTTTAAAGGCACATTTTTTTTTCGGAAATAACGTACTTACGAAAAACATTTTGTGTTTCCAAAAACATGTTATATTATTATGTTATATTGTTGCATGCGTGATTTTATATATTAAATCCAATAATATATATATATATATATATATATATATATATATATATATATATATATATATATATATATATATATATATAAAAATAATAATAAATATATATATATATATATATATATTAAAAATATATATATAAATATTTTAATTTTATTTTTAAGTCTGAAAAAAAAAAAAACTTGAAAAAACAGATTTAATTATTTTTTTTTCATTTCATTTCACATAATGAAATACATTATTCTTACAAAAAAAAGTGTTTTTCAAATAGCTAAATGTAACAACATTAACAGTTATATATTCTAAGTAAAATATTATATATTGAATAACAATATTTGTAGTCATAATAAGTTTCTTTGTTTTTTTCTTGTTATTATTTTTATCACTTTTTTTTATTTAAAGAATCACATTATAATAATCTCAAATTTAAAACTAATCAATTTAAAAGCATAAATTGTTAAGCTACATACTTTATATATGGCGCTTAAATGTCTGATATCGACAAACTCATTTTCTTTTTTCTTCTTTCATTGATGAAAACAGAGTTCATAAATTTCTAATAAACTGTAAGTTAATTTGACACTGAAGTATCATACTTTAAGCATCTGTTTTAATCCTCCTGATGTATATCCATAATTTTGCTATTTTAAAACGTTTAACATATTTTTCTCTTTTTAATAACTTTAAATTTCCTATAATCCCAAAAATTGCAAAAGGGGAAACTATGGGAGTTGTAGCCCCCTAAAACATGCGACGTTTTTTTTTAAAAATTAACCCTATTCGATTATTATAAATATCGGATATACTTTTTTGTTCCCAAAAACTTTATTTGAAATATATTTGATGTTATTTTTCTATTTTTATAATTTCCCCTAGACATAGTTTACAGATACTACGTTTACTTATATTTCTAGGAAATATCATTTACGTTTTTTTTCAGGGCATTATTATTTTCCTTGTTTTTTTTTTGTTTTGAATTTTTAAAATTGTTTTAAAACATTGTCAAGCTTTTAACTGAACATTTGTCGTTTTCAGAAACAAATTTTTTCTTTTTTATATTTTTTTTTTTTTATTCCTAGCAATATTTTTTATTAATTTGAAGGAATTTTTTATATGGTTCAACACCGCCCCCTACTTTAAAAACATAGGTATTAACAAAAAAAAGGAATGCTTTATTTACCAAAACCCAAACTCTATGAAAGGGAAGAGTATAGTAATTTTTGGGAACTGTAATTCCAAAAATTGATCTTCAGTCAACTTTAAAAAAAAAAATACCCCGGTAAATGAATATTGATGTAATTAATGTTATCAAAAAACCCAAATTTTTTTCCCCCCTCTTTTTTAAACCCGGAAAAAATGTAAGGGAAAACGTCAAAAAAAAAAAAACTGTAGTTGTATTAAAACGCGGGTTTTTGATTCAATTCATAGCTTTAAAACATGTTACATGAGTAATATTTTATTTTATTGGTTTTCCATAATATAACTCGGTAAAAGGGGGGATTAAAAAAAATTCACCGAACCATACTAATCTTTTGAAATTCTCTCATTTCCCGGGTATTTCAAATTATCCATATCATTCAATTTTTAAAAAATAAATTTTAATTTTAAAATATGTATAAGTTATTAAATTTAAAAATTCGAGAGTTAAATTTGCAAAAAAATTAAATTCAAATTTTATTAAATTTGGGAAACATGGAAAATCACATATAATGGGGTTTCCAAAATTTCGATAAATTTTTGAGCTGAACATTCGACTTTACTGTCGTCTGTGGTAAGGAAACTGCCCTAGATGACCTCTTTTAAGAGGGCATTACGTGCTATAATTTAATAGTTATACATTGTTCGTATTACTAATTGAGCCTTTTTGAAATTCAATAGTTTTGAAATGCTCATTAATAAATACTTTTCCTCAAAACTGAATAACGCTAATAAACTTTAACCCCTTTTTTTAAAGTTTTATTTAAATTTTAAAAAAAACTTCAGCCATGAACAATTCTTTAAAAAAGTTATATTTTTGTTTTATTATAATTTCAATTATTGAAACTTATTTATTTATATAGAGCTATTATTATATTTATTATATAACTACAGCTTTGAGTTAGAGCTTCCTTCTAATTATCTTAATGTAAAAAATCATAATAAAAAAAAATTTTCCCTTTAAAAACACGTTTTATATATATATATATATATATATATATATATATATATATATATATATTTATATATACTGCTTTTTCCCCCGTAAATGCAACACCAAAAAATATAAGAGATAGCACAACCTTTATTTTTTTTAAACATTTACCAAGTATCCCAATGATTAATGATTCAAAGGGGAAATTTGGAAGTGTTCTTGGGGTAGAGCAGACCAAAAAAGCTTCAACACGTTGCCAAAGTTGAACTGGTGGCCGGCGGGTTTGGGGGTGTAATCTGGGTCCCAATCGTTGAGCAACCATGGACCACATGTTTTCTATCGGTGAAAGATCCGGAGAGGGCCGGTCAAGGAACTTCAATCTGCTGATGGACGAAACTTTGGACAATGCGTGTCACGTGTGGCCCGCTTTATCCTCTTAAAACAGGGGTTTGCCGTGTAGGAAGGAAAAGGAAGGACAACTGGCTCCAACACCCCGGGGATGTAGGATTTGTTTAAAGTACCAGAAATGCGTATGGGGGGGGAGGGAAAATCAATACCGCCCTATACCATAAAACCGTGCAGGCTCAGTGTGGTGGTGATAACGCAGCTGTTTAAACCCTCTCCACGGTGTCCAACTCGGGTCCTACGATCATGGTTTTGCAGACAGATGAGTGACTCGTCGTAAAAAACCTATTCCATTCTGCCGCCCCATCCCTTTCATCGCACCATTGTCGGTGGAGACGTCTGTGGTTCTGCGACAAGGGGAGACCAAACAATGGACGTCTTCAGACAGACAACTCTGCTGAAACGGCGTGAATTCCCGACACTGAATGATGCGTTACAGACTCTTTTGCTGTGCTTTGCTTCGTGATGTGACTGAGCGATCCCTCACTTTATGGGACAATTTGCCTGTTCTCCGTGAAGTGGTGCACTGGGTGGATACGATCGCCCCCGTTTGGGCCTCTCCCTCCCCGCATCCAACGGGCACATATCCGCATTACAGTTTGGTTTCTCTAAAACACTACCATTTCCTGAAATATAATCCACAATCTTGGTAGGCCACTATCCTTCCCCGTGCGAAGGGAAATTGATCAAAACCAGGACAAAATGATCGTTTTGAAAACCTCAAGAAAAAACCCTGGCGAGGAAATCGTCGAAAACCCCCAACCTTAAAAAGCGCTTGAGGTGGCGCCGCAGGCCTCGTGATGTTTTTTGTGCTGTTCAATCATTTGCATATATCACCTCCGCTAATGCATCTGTAAATTTTATTTTATTTGCATTCTTCCTTCAGGGTGTTATTTACGGGGGCCAGCGTGTATATATATATATATACCATATAACCACTAATTTTAATTATTTAAATTTTTAACAAGA
>BMAV01003268.1:0-13385 GCA_019973955.1 Trichonephila inaurata madagascariensis | reverse complement strand
ACCGACCGTTTTTTAAAAAACCCGGGCCCAAATTTTCTCACCAAACTTAGTTTTTCTTGCGCAGAATTCAACGCTGATCACGAATATGTATGGCGCTTGTCGAAATTCCAATTAGTTCAAAGGTTATGCCCAATTGTTTCTTTGAAATTCGTCCCCTTTCAATAGTCTTTTTTCAGTGACATGCCCACCACTATTTTTTTACCCTAGAAACTTACCAAAGTTACCCATTTCACTCGAAATTTGACCAGGAATCTAAATCTGGTCTCCGTTTCCGAAATTCCTGTAATTTGTTTTAAAATGAAAGACCTTCTTGAAAAACCAATCTATTTGGCATGAAAGCCAACTTACCGATCGATTTTAAAAATCCGGCCAATTCTCAAACTTAGTTTTTCTTGCACAGAATTCAACGCTGATCACGAATATGTATGGCATTTTGTCGAAATTCCAAATAGTTCAAAAGTTATGCCCAACGGTTTCTTTGAAATTCGTGCTCTTTTTCAATAGTCTGTTTCAGTGACATGCCCACCACTTTTTTTTTTCACCCTAGAAACTTACCAAAAGACCCATTTCACTCGAAATGGACCAGAAATCAAATCTGGTCCCCGTTCACGAAATTCATGTAATTTTTTAAAATGAAACATCTTCTTAAAAAACCGACCTATTTGCGAAAGCCAACTTACCGACCGATTTTTAAAACCGGGGTGTCATTCGAACGAGGGCCGCCCCAAACCCAGACACTTAAAACACTACCCTGCGATTATTAGAACTCGGTTATTGCACTTTGGTAATGCATTTCTATGACAAGTATCAGAAAACACCGAAAAAAGTAAAAATTTTAATTGCGGTATTATCCTTTTTGAGCGTTCGTCTTTCATATGGGCTTAATTGCGACGCATTTCTGCTCTTTTCCGTGCGTTTGGATCATTTTTTGCTTCCTCCAATTCCTACCAAACTTAGTTTTTCTTGCACAGAATTCAACGCTGATCACGAATATGTATGGCGCTTGTAGAAATTCCAATTAGTTAAAAGTTTATGCCCAATTGTTTCTTTGAAATTCGTCCCCTCTTTCAGTAGTCTGTTTCAGTGACATGCCCACCACTATTTTTTTTACCCTAGAAACTTACCAAAGTTACCCATTTCACTCGAAATTTGACCAGGAATCTAAATCTTGTCTCCGTTTCAGGAAGTTCCTGTAACCTTTTCTTAAAAATGAAAGACCTTCTTGTAAAAACCAACCTATTTGGCATGAAAGCCAACTTACCGACCGATTTTGAAAAACCGGCCAATTCTCACCAAACTTAGTTTTTCTTGCAGAATTCAACGCTGATCACGAATATGTATGGCGCTTGTCGAAATTCCAATTAGTTCAAAGGTTATGCCCAATTGTTTCTTTGAAATTCGTCCCCTCTTTCAATAGTCTGTTTCAGTGACATGCCCACCACTATTTTTTTACCCTAGAAACTTACCAAAAAGACACATTTCACTCGAAATGGACCAGGAATCCAAATCTGGTCTCCGTTTCACGAAATTCATGTAATTTTTTTAAAATGAAACACCTTCTTGAAAAACCGACCTATTTGGCTTGAAAGCCAACTTACCGACCGATTTTAAAAAACCGGGTGTCATTCGAACGAGAGTCCGCCCCCAAACCCAGACACTTAAAACACTACCCTGCGATTATTAGAACTCGAGTTATTGCACTTTGGTAATGCATTTCTATGACAAGTATCAGAAAAACACCGAAAAAAAAAGTAAAATTTTAATTGCGGTATTATCCTTTTTGAGCGTTCGTCTTTCATATGGGCTTAATTGCGACGCATTTCTCTTTCCGTGCGTTTGGATCATTTTTGTCTTCCTCCAATTCCTACCAAACTTAGTTTTTCTTGAAAAGAATTCAACGCTGATCACGAATATGTATGGCGCTTGTAGAAATTCCAATTAGTTAAAAGTTTATGCCCAATTGTTTCTTTGAAATTCGTCCCCTCTTTCAGTAGTCTGTTTCAGTGACATGCCCACCACTTTTTTTTTTTTTTACCCTAGAAACTTACCAAAGTCACCCATTTCACTCGAAATTTGACCAGGAATCTAAGTCTTGTCTCCGTTTCAGGAAGTTCCTGTAACCTTTTCTTAAAAATGAAAGACCTTCTTGTAAAAACCAACCTATTTGGCATGAAAGCCAACTTACCGGCCGATTTTGAAAAGCCGACCAATTCTAGCCAAACGTAGTTTTTCTTGCGCAGAATTCAACGCTGATCACGAATATGTATGGCGCTTGTCGAAATTCCAATTAGTTCAAAGGTTATGCCCAATTGTTTCTTTGAAATTCGTCCCCTCTTCAATAGTCTGTTTCAGTGACATGTCCACCACTATTTTTTTTTTACCCTAGAAACTTACCAAAAAGACATATTTCACTCGAAATTGGACCAGGAATCCAAATCTGGTCTCCGTTTCACGAAATTCATGTAATTTTTTTTAAAATGAAACACCTTCTTGAAAAACCGACCTATTTGGCTTGAAAGCCAACTTACCGACCGATTTTAAAAAACCGGGTGTCATTCGAACGAGAGTCCGCCCCAAACCCAGACACTTAAAACACTACCCTGCGATTATTAGAACTCGAGTTATTGCACTTTGGTAATGCATTTCTATGACAAGTATCAGAAAAACACCGAAAAAAAAAGTAAAAAATTTTAATTGCGGTATTATCTTTTTTGAGCGTTCGTCTTTCATATGGGCTTAATTGCGACGCATTTCTCTTTTCCGTGCGTTTGGATCACTTTTTTGTCTTCCTCCAATTCCTACCAAACTTAGTTTTTCTTGAAAGAATTCAACGCTGATCACGAATATGTATGGCGCTTGTAGAAATTCCAATTAGTTAAAAGTTTATGCCCAATTGTTTCTTTGAAATTCGTCCCTCTTTCAGTAGTCTGTTTCAGTGACATGCCCACCACTATTTTTTTTTACCCTAGAAACTTACCAAAGTCACCCATTTCACTCGAAATTTGACCAGGAATCTAAGTCTTGTCTCCGTTTCAGGAAGTTCCTGTAACCCTTTCTTAAAAATGAAAGACCTTCTTGTAAAAACCAACCTATTTGGCATGAAAGCCAACTTACCGGCCGTTTTTGAAAACCCGCCCAAATTCGCCAAACATAGTTTTTCTTGCGCAGAATTCAACGCTGACCGAATATGTATGGCGCTTGTCGAAATTCCATATTCAAAGGTTATGCCCATTTTTTTTGAAATTCGTCCTCTTTCAATAGTTTTTTCCCAGTGACATGTCCCCCAATTTTTTTTACCCAGAAATTAAAAAGACATTTTTTACCGAAATTGGACCGGGGAATCCAAATCTTTCCCGTTTCACGAAATTATGAAATTTTTTTTAAAATGAAACACCTTCTTAAAAAAACGACCTATTTGGTTAAACCTTACCCCCGATTTTAAAAACCGGGGTCATTCGAACGAGAGGCCGCCCCAAACCCAAATTAAAAACACTACCCTGCGATTATTGAACTCGATTTATTCACTTTGGTAATGATTTCTATGACAAGTATCAAAAAAACACTGAAAAAAGAAAAAAATTTTAATTGCGGTTTTATCCGTTTTAAAGGTTCGTCTTTCATATGGGCTTAATTAAGACGCATTTTTTTTCCGGGGTTTGACTTTTTTTTGTCTTCCTCCACCTACCAAACTTAGTTTTTCTTGCACAGAATTCAACGCTGATCACGAATATGTATGGCGCTTGTAGAAATTCCAATTAGTTAAAAGTTTATGCCCAATTGTTCCTTTGAAATTCGTCCCATCTTTCAGTAGTATGTTTTAGTGACATGCCCACCACTATTTTTTTTTTTACCCTAGAAACTTACCAAAGTTACCCATTTCACTCGAAATTTAACCAGGAATCTAAATCTTGTCTCCGTTTCAGGAAATTCCTGTAACCTTTTCTTAAAAATGAAAGACCTTCTTGTAAAACAAACCTATTTGGCATGAAAGCAACTTCCCGGGACCGATTTTGAAAACCGGCCAATTCTCACCAAACTTAGTTTTTCTTGCACAGAATTCAACGCTGATCACGAATATGTATGGCGCTTGTCGAAATTCCAATTAGTTCAAAGGTTATGCCCAATTGTTTCTTTGAAATTCGTCCCCTTTCAATAGTCTGTTTCAGTGACATGCCCACCACTATTTTTTTTTACCCTAGAAACTTACCAAAGTACCCATTTCACTGAAATTGACCAGGAATCTAAATCTGGTCTCCGTTTCACGAAATTCCTGAAATTTTTTTTAAAATGAAAGACCTTCTGAAAACCAACCTATTTGGCATGAAAGCTAACTTACCGACCGATTTTAAAAAACCGGGTGTCATTCGAACGAGAGGCCCCCCCCAAACCCAGACACTTAAAACACTACCCTGCGATTATTAGAACTCGAGTTATTGCATTTTGGGAATCTTTCTATGACAAGTATCAGAAAAACACCAAAAAAAAAGTAAAATTTTAATTGGGTATTACCCTTTTTTGAGCTTCGTCTTTCATATGGGCTTAATTGCGACGCATTTCTCTTTCCGTGCTTTTGGGATCATTTTTTGTCTTCCCCCAAATTTCCCTTTACCAAATTTAAAGTTTTCTTGCACAGAATTCAACGTGATCACGAATACGTATGGCGCTTGTCAAAATTTCCCAAATTAGTTCAAAGGTTATGCCCAATTGTTTCTTTGAAATTCGTCCCCTCTTTCAATAGTCTGTTTCAGTGACATGCCCACATTTTTTACCCTAGAAACTTACCAAAGTTACCCATTTCCTCGAAATTTGACCATTAATCTAAATTGTCTCCGTTTCACGAAATTTCCCTAACTTGTTTTAAAATGAAAGACCTTCTTGAAAACCAACCATTTGGCTGAAGCCAACTTCCCGGCCGATTTGAAAAACCGCCCAAATCTACCCAAACGTAGTTTTTCTTGCGCAGAATTCAACGCTGATCACGAATATGTATGGCGCTTGTCGAAATTCCAAGTAGTTCAAAGGTTATGCCCAATTGTTTCTTTGAAATTCGTCCCCTCTTTCAATAGTCTGTTTGTGACATGTCCACCACTATTTTTTTTCCCCTAGAAACTTACCAAAAAGACATATTTCACTCGAAATTGGACCGGGAATCCAAATCTGGTCTCCGTTTCAGAAATTCATGTAATTTTTTAAAATGAAACACCTTCTTAAAAAACCCGACCTATTTGGCGAAGCCAACTTAGACCGATTTTAAAACCGGGTGTCATTCGAACGAGAGGCCGCCCCCAAACCCAGACACTTAAAACACTACCCTGCGATTATTAGAACTCGAGTTATTGCACTTTGGTAATGCATTTCTATGACAAGTATCAGAAAAACACCGAAAAAAAAGTAAAAATTTTAATTGCGGTATTATCTTTTGAGCGTTCGTCTTTCATATGGGCTTAATTCGACGCATTTCTCTTTCCGTGCGTTTGGATCACTTTTTGTCTTCCCCCAATTCCTACCAAACTTAGTTTTTTCTTGAAAAAATTCAACGCTGATCACGAATATGTATGGCGCTTGTAGAAATTTCCCAATTAGTTAAAAGTTTATGCCCAATTGTTTCTTTGAAATTCGTCCCTCTTTCAGTAGTACCATTGTTTCCGGTGACATACTTACCACTATTTTTTTTTTTACCCTAGAGAACTTACCAAAGTCACCCATTTCACTCGAAATTTGACCAGGAATCTAAGTCTTGTCTCCGTTTCAGGAAGTTCCTGTAAGCCGTTCTTAAAATAGAAAGACCTTCTTGTAAAAAACCAACCTATTTGGCATGAAAGCCAACTTACCGACCGATTTTGAAAAGCCGACGAATTCTAGCCAAACATAGTTTTCTTGCGCGAAATTCAACGCTGATCACGAATATGTATGGCGCTTGTCAGAATTCAATTAGTTCAAAGTTAGCATACCCAATTGACTGCTTTGGGAATTCGTCCCTCTTTCAATAGTCTGTTTCAGTGACATGTCCACCACTATTTTTTACCCTGAAACGCAAAAGACATATTTCACTCCAGGGGTGGACCAGGAATCAAATCTGGTCTCTCCGTTTCACGAAATTCATGTAATTTTTAAAATGAAACACCTTCTTGAGAAAAACCGACCTGTTGGCTTGAAAGCCAACTTACCGACCGATTTTTAAAACCGGGTGTCATTCGAGACGAGGGGCCGCTTTAAACCCAGGCCACTTAAGACACTACCCTGCGATTAGTAGAACTCGAGAGTTTATTGCACTTTGGTAATGCATTTTCTATGACAAGTATCAGAAAACACCGAAAAAAAGTAAAAAAATTTTAATTGCGGTATTATCCGTTTTGGAAGCGTTCGTCTTTCATATAAGAAGTAATTAAGACGCATTTTTCTTTCCGTGCGTTTGGATCATTTTGTCTTCCTCCAATTCCTACCAAACTTAGTTTTTCTTGCACAGAATTCAACGCTGATCTGGAATATGTATGGCGCTTGCTGAAATTCAATTAGTTAAAAGTTTATGCCCAATTGTTCCTTTGAAATTCGTCCCATCTTTCAGTAGTATGTTTTAGTGACATACCCACCACTATTTTTTTTTTTTACCTAGAAACTTACCAAAGTTACCCATTTCACTCGAAATTTAACGGAATCTAAATCTTGTCTCCGTTCAGGAAATTCCATAACTAACTTTTCTTAAAATAAGAAGACAGCTTCTTGTAAAACCAACCTATTTGGCATGAAAGCCAACTTACCGACCGATTTTGAAAAACCGGCCAATTCTCCTGTAAACTTAGTTTTCTTGCGCAAGAATTCAACGCTGATCCACGAATATGTATGGCGCTTGTCGAAATTAATTAGTTCAAAGGTTATGCCCAATTGTTTTCTTTGAAGATTCGTCCCTAATAGTCTGTTTCAGTGACATGCCCACCACTATTTTCTTTTTTACCCTAGGAAACTTACAAAGTTGCCATTTCACTCAGAATTTGACCAGGAATCTAAATCTGGTCTCCGTTTCACACGAAATTCCTGTAATTTTTTAAAATGAAAGACCTTCTTGAAAAAAACCAACCTAATGGCTGGCATGAAAGTAACTTACCGACCGATTTTAAAACCGGGTGTCATTCGAACGAGGCCGCCCCAAGGCAGACACTTAAAACACTACCCTGCGATTATTAGAACTCGAGTTATTGCACTTTGGTAATTCATTTCTATAGCCAAATTATCAGAAAAACACCGAAAAAGTAAAATTTTATTGCGGTATTGTATCCTTTTTGAGCGTTCGTCTTTCATATAGGTAGTGCGACGCATTTCTCTTTTCCGTGCGTTTGGATCATTTTTTGTCCTCCAATTCTACCAAACTTAGTTTTCTTGCACAGAATTCAACGCTGATCACGAATACGTATGGCGCTTGTCGAAATTCTTGAATTAGTTCAAAGGTTATGCCCAATTGTTTCTTTGAAATTCGTCCTCTTTCAATAATAATTGTTTCAGTGACATGCCCACCACTTTTTTTTTTTTTTTACCTAGAAACTTACCAAAGTTACCCATTTTCCCTCGAAATTTGACCATTAATCTAAATCTGGTCTCCGTTTCACGAAATTCCTGTAGCTTGTTTTAAAATGAAAGACCTTCTTGAAAAATAACCTATTTGGCGCAAGCCAACTTACCGATCGATTTGCAAAAAATCCGGCCAATTCTCCGCCAAACTTAGTTTTCTTGCACAGAATTCAACGCTGATCCACGAATATGCTTATGGCACCTGTCGGAATTCCAAATAGTTCAAAGAAGTTATGCCCAACGGTTTCTTTGAAATTCGTGCCCTCTTTCAATAGTCTGTTTCAGTGACATGCCCACTATTTTTTTTTGCCTAGAATCTTACCAAAGAAGACCCATTTCACTCGAAATGGACCCAGGAATCAAATCTGGTCTCCGTTTCACGAAATTCATGTAATTTTTTTTTAAAATGAAACATGCTTCTTGAAAAACCGACCTATTGGGAAAGCCAACTTACCGACCGATTTTAAAAACCGGGTGTCATTCGGGCAGGAAAGCGCCCCAAACCCAGACACTTAAAACCCCTACCCTGCGATTGGCTAGAACTCGAGTTATTGCGCTTTTGGTAATGCATTTCTACTTGACAAGTATCAGAAAAACACCGAAAAAAGTAAAAAAAATTTTAATTGCGGTATTATCCGTTTTGAAGCGTTCGTCTTTCATGGGAAACTGAATTAAGACGCATTTCTCTTTTCCGTGCGTTTGGATCATTTTTGTCTTCCTCAATTCCTACCAAACTTAGTTTTTTCTTGCACAGAATTCAACGCTGATCACGAAGATATGTATGGCGCTTGTAGAAATTCCAAGATTAGTTAAAAGTTTATACCCAATTGTTTCTTTTGAAATTCGTCCCCTCTTTCAGTAGTCTGTTTCAGTGAGCATGCCCACCACTATTTTTTTTACCCTAGAAACTTACCAAAAGTCACCATTTCCTCAGAAATTTGACCAGGAATCTAAGTCTTGTCTCCGTTTCAGGAAGTTCCTGTAACCTTTTCTTAAAATAGAAGAAAGACCTTCTTGCTTAAAACCAACTATTTGGCATGAAAGCCAACTTACCGGCCAGGTGCAGAAAAGCCGACCAATTCTAGCCAAACGTAGTTTTTCTTGCGCAGAATTCAACGCTGATCACAGGCATATGTATGGCACTTATCCAGAAATTCAATTAGATTCAAAGGTTATGCCCAATTGTTTCTTTGAAATTCGTCCCTCTTTCAATAGTCTGTTTTCAGTGACATGTCCACCACTATTTTTTACCCTAGAAACTTACCAAAGACATATTTCCTCAGAAATTGGACCAGGGAATCAAATCCTGGTCTCCCGTTTCACAATTCATGTAATTTTTTTTTGGGCCGACACTTCTTGAAAAAACCGACCTATTTGGCTTGAAAGCCAACTTACCGACCGATTTTAAAAAACCGGGTGTCATTCAGACAGTCCGCCCCCAAACCCAGACTTACTTAAAACACTACCTGCGATTATTAGAACTCGAGTTATTGCGCTTTGGTAATGCATTTCTATGAGCAAGTATCAGAAAACACTGAAAAAGTAAAATTTTAATTTGCGAGTATTATCTTTTTGAGCGTTTAAATCTTTCATAGCGGGCAATTGCGACGCGACATACTCTTTTCCGTGCGTTTGGATCACTTTTTGTCTTCCTCAATTCCTGCAAACTTAGTTTTCTTGAAAGATTCAACGCTGATCACAGCGAATATGTATGGCGCTTGTAGAAATTGCAATTAGTTAAAAGTTTATGCCCAATTGTTTCTTCAAATTCGTCCCTCTTTCAGTAGTCTGTTTCGGTGACATACCCACCACACTATTTTTTTTTTTTTACCCTAGAAACTTACCAAAGTCACCCATTTCACTCAGAATTTGACCAGGAATCTAAGTCTTGTCTCCGTTTCAGGAAGTTCACTGTAACCGTTTCTTAAAATGAAGAACCGCTTCTTGTAAAGCCAACCTATTTGGCGCGAAGCCAACTTACCGACCGATTTTGAAGAAGCCGACCAATTCCTGGGCCAAACATAGTTTTTTCTTGCGCAAATTCAACGCTGATCACGAATATGTATGGCGCTTGTCGAAATTCCAGTGTAGTTCCAAAGGTTATGCCCAATTGTTTCTTTGAAATTCGCCCCCTCTTTCAATAGTCTGTTTCAGTGACATGTCCACCACTATTTTTTTTACCCAGAAACTTCCCAAAAGACATATTTCACTCGAATTGGACCAGGAATATAAATCTGGTCTCCGTTTCACAAAAATTCATGTAATTTTTTAAATGAACCCACCTTCTTGAAAAAACCGACCTATTTGGGCGAAAGCCAACTTACCGACCGATTTTTAAAACCGGGTGTCATTCGAACGGGGTCCGCCCCAAACCCAGACACTTAAAACACTACCCTGCGATTATTAGAACTCGAGTTATTGCACTTTGGTAATGCATTTCTATGACAAGTATCAGAAAAACACCAAAAAAAAGAAAAAATTTTTTAATTGCGGTATTATCTTTTTGAGCGTTCGTCTTTCATATGGGCTTAATTGCGACGCATTTCTCTTTTCCGTGCTTTTTGGATCACTTTTGTCTTCCCCCAATTCCTGCAAACTTAGTTTTCTTGCACAGAATTCAACGCTGATCACGAATATGTATGACGCTTGTAGAAATTCAATTAGTTAAAGTTTATCTAATTTTTTCTTTGAAATTCGCCCCCTCTTTCAGTAGTCTGTTTCAGTGACATGCCCACCACTTTTTTTTTTTTTTTTTACCTAGAAATTTTACCAAAGTTACCCATTTCACTCAAAATTTGACCAGGAATCTAAATCTTGTCTCCGTTTCAGGAAATTCCTGTAACCCTTTTTTAAAAAATGAAAGACCTTCTTGAAAAAACCAACCTATTTGGCATGAAAGCCAACTTACCGACCGATTTTGAAAACCGGCCAATTCTCACCAAACTTAGTTTTTCTTGCACAGAATTCAACGCTGATCACGAATATGTATGGCGCTTGTCGAAATTCCAATTAGTTAAAAGGTTATGCCCAATTGTTTCTTTGAAATTCGTCCCTTCTTTCAATAGTCTGTTTCAGTGACATGCCCACCACTATTTTTTTTTTTACCCTAGAAACTTACCAAAGTTACCCATTTCCCGCGAAATTTGACCAGGAATCTAAATCTGGTCTCCGTTTCCTAAAAATTCCTGTAATTTTTTAAAAATGAAAGACCTTCTTGAAAAAACCAACCTATTTGGCATGAAAGCCAACTTACCGACCGATTTTTAAAAACCGGGTGTCATTCGAACGAGAGGCCGCCCCAAACCCAGACACTTAAAACACTACCCTGCGATTATTAGAACTCAGTTATTGCACTTTGGTAATTCATTTCTATGACAAGTATCAAAAAAAAACACCGAAAAAAGAAATTTTAATTGCGGTATTATCCGAAGGCGTTCGTCTTTCATATGGGCTTAATTGCGACGCATTTCTCTTTTTCCGTGCTTTTTGGATCATTTTTGTCTTCCCCCAATTCCTACCAAACTTAGTTTTCCTTGCACAGAATTCAACGCTGATCACGAATATGTATGGCGCTTGTCGAAATTCAATTAGTTAAAAGGTTATGCCCAATTGTTTCTTTGAAATTCGTCCCCTCTTTCAATAGTCTGTTTCAGTGACATGCCCACCACTATTTTTTTTTACCTAGAAACTTACAAAGGTACCCATTTCCCTCGAAATTTGACCAGGAATCTAAATCTGGTCTCCGTTTCACGAAAATTCCTGTAACTTGTTTTAAAAGAAAAGACCTTCTTGAAAAAACCAACCTATTTGGCATGAAAGCCAATTACCGATCGATTTTAAAAATCCGGCCAATTCTCCCAAACTTAGTTTTCTTGCACAGAATTCAACGCTGATCACAAATATGTATGGCACCTGTCGAAATTCAAATAGTTCAAAAGTTATGCCCAAGGGTTTTTGTTTGAAATTCGTCCCCCTCTTTCAATAGTCTGTTTCAGTGACATGCCCACCACTATTTTTTTCCCCTAGAATCTTACCAAAAGACCCATTTCACTCGGAAATGGACCGGGAATCAAATCTGGTCTCCGTTTCACGAAATTCATGTAATTTTTTAAAATGAAACATCTTCTTGAAAAAACCGACCTATTTGGCGAAAAGCCAACTTACCGACCGATTTTAAAAACCGGGTGTCATTCGAACGAGAGGCCGCCCCAAACCCAGACACTTAAAACACTACCCTGCGATTATTAGAACTCAGTTTATTGCACTTTGGTAATGCATTTCTATGACAAGTATCAGAAAACACCGAAAAAAAGTAAAAATTTTAATTGCGGTATTATCTTTTTTGAGCGTTCGTCTTTCATATGGGCTAATTGCGACGCATTTCTCTTTTCCGTGCGTTTGGATCTTTTTTGTCTTCCTCAATTCCTACCAAACTTAGTTTTCTTGCACAGAATTCAACGCTGATCACGAATATGTATGACGCTTGAGAAATTCAATTGTTAAAGTTTATGCCCAATTGTTTTCTGAAATTCGTCCCTCTTTCAGTAGTCTGTTTCGGTGACATCCCACCACTATTTTTTTTTTTTCCCCTAGAAACTTACCAAAGTTACCCATTTCCTCGAAATTTGACCAGGAATCTAATCTTGTCTCCGTTTCAGGAAATTCCTGTAACCCTTTCTTAAAATAAAAAGACCTTCTATTAAAACCAACCTATTTGGCATGAAAGCCAACTTACCGACCGTTTTTTAAAAAACCGGCCAATTCTCCCAAAACCCCAGTTTTTTTTTAAGAATTCAACGCTGATCACGAATATGGGCTTGTCAAAATTCAAATAGTTCAAAGTTATGCCCAACGGTTTCTTTGAAATTCTTTGCCTCTTTCAATAGTCTTTTTTCAGTGACATGCCCACCACTTTTTTTTTCCCAAAACTTACCAAAAAGACCCATTTCACTCGAAATGGACCGGGAATAAAATTGGTCCTTTTCCCCGAAATTCATGTAATTTTTTAAAATGAAACATCTTCTTAAAAAAACCGACCTTTTTGGCGAAAAAACAGACCGTTTTTAAAAAACCGGTTGTCATTCAAAACGAGGACCCCCCCAAAACCCAAACCAAAAGTTACCCTGCGATTTTTAAAGAACTCGAGTTATTGCACTTTTTTTAAGCTTTCTATGACAAAGTATCAAAAAAAACACCAAAAAAAAAGAAAAAATTTTAATTGCGGTATTACCCTTTTTTGAGCGTTCGTCCTTCATATGGGCTTAATTGCGACGCATTTCTTTTTTTCCGTGCGTTTGGACCCTTTTTTTGTCTTCCCCCAATTCCCCAAAAACAGTTTTTCTTGAAAAGAATTCAACCTGATCACGAATTTATGGCGCTTGTAGAAATTCCCAATTATTTAAAAAGTTTATGCCCAATTGTTTCTTTGAAATTCGCCCCCTCTTTCAGTAGTCTGTTTCAGTGACACCCCACCCTTTTTTTTTTTACCTAGAAACTTACCAAAGTCACCCATTTCACTCGAAATTTACCGGGAATCTAATCTTGTCTCCTTTTCAGGAAGTTCCTGTAACCTTTTCTTAAAATAAAAAGACCTTCTTGAAAAAACCAACCTATTTGGCATGAAAGCCAACTTCCCCCTTTTTTGAAAACCAAATTCACCAAAACGTATTTTTTCCAAAATTCAACGCTGACCCAAATATGAGGCCTTGTCAAAATTTCCCCAATAGTTAAAAGGTTATCCCCTTTTTCTTTGAAATTCGTCCCTCTTTCAATAGTCTGTTTCGTGACATTCCACCACTTTTTTTTTCCCCTAGAAATTTACC
>BMAV01003267.1:74838-98862 GCA_019973955.1 Trichonephila inaurata madagascariensis | reverse complement strand
GTGAACCTATTCAGTAAGGATTAAGACATCTGTTACAACATTGCATAATTCAAACATTCAATCTTGATTTTAAAACATAAGAACGATAATGCAATGGGCTCAGTTCATGTGACGATATTAGTCACATGATACTGATAACCACGTGTTTTTAGCCAATCAGCTGAAAATCTCATGTGACGTCATAGTCACACGATAAAAGCAATCCTGCGTTTTCAGCTAATCAGTTCATAAGCTTCGTTGTTGCCAACTTTTGATCTTTTCAGAAACTTTCTCTTAAATATTACAGATTTGTCAACAACAATAATACACATAAGTATACAAAATGCATTTTATTTTAAAGTACAAGCACAAAATCTTTTTTTTTTAATTTTAAAATCTTTTGAAGAAATTTTTTATTTTTTACAACATTTAAACATTTTTATCCAGTTACAAAATTTGAAATTTTACCCAAGTTTTACAAATAGAACAAAAAGAAAAATTATTTTGACTACTGTTTTGAATTGAATGGCGGACACCTGTTTATCTTTATCATGTGACCGTCAAGAATTGAGCCCATTACTGCTCTTTTGGTTTAGTGAAATTTAAAGCAAGCAAAAAATATAAAATATTTGATGAAACACCTAGTTTCTTTTTAAATTACTCTTGTAAGTAAATATGCAAACATTTGTAAGAAATGTTTGTGCATAAGAAAATTTTCAATAATAAAATGAGATTTACAACCACAAAGGATACGTAGATTTTTTTTTTCTTTTTTTGCTCCATCTTCCTGAAGTTTAGTACAAATATGTCTTGAATATTTTTGTTTCATACTCTAAATATGTTTCATCTATAAAAAAACTTCTCACAGTTTTTCGATTTCTATCTTCCTTTAAACTTTTTAAAATTTTTATAAAATGTCAATGCATATTAAAAACAGAATAAGAAATCAGATGCGCGACTGTCCAAATTAAACCAAAAATACAGAGGCAGAAAAATTACTTTTGTGTGTGTGTGACTATGGGCTAGATTTTTCTAACAAAAAAACACAACTTTTCACAGACATTTCTTTAACACCGTCTACGTTATAAAAAACTTTCCGCAAATTTTTATTTACGTTTCAAATTTTAAATATTTTCGTAAAACGTCTACACACATTAAACACAGATTATGGAACTTGACACACACACATGGATGGTTAAATTAAATTACTAATAGCGAAAGAAAAAATGTTTTTCTCGGCTGGATTTTTCCAAGGAAATTAAAACATAGTGTAGTTTTTTTATTTAAAACCTTTCCGTTTTATTAAAGTAAGTAATAAATGGAAGTTACAAAATCCCTTATAACACACGCAATAATTTATTTGTTGTATTTTTCATATATATAGATACCTTCTTATAGTATTTTATCTAACAAAAATATTTTTCTTAAAAATTTTACAATGTTAGAATAAAATTGAGAAATAATAATCCTACTTTTAGTACATTAAAACTGCTAGAAATGGAAATATACGTGTGTCTGTGTGCGGATGCGTGCATATGTGTGCACGCATAGTGCTTGTATAGGTGTTTTAATTTAAAGTATTTGCTTCAATAATCTTAACAATTCTTATAATTGGGAAATGATCTATTATTTTTTTAGAAAAAATGTTTAATAAAAAATGATCCATATTTGCGAATAATTAGTAATTAAAATTGATAAAATTGACTTTATTAATTTTTAATCTATATTTATAAGGGATAACCTTAAATACTTTCTTCAATATTTTAGAAACTATAACATAACAATAAAGAATTCAATGCATTATATAAAGAAGAGGAATATTTTAAAGATTTCTTACATATTCAAATATTTCTGAATACATTTATATGAAATAAAAGTATGTATTTATGAAATGTATACATTTTTAGTAAGAGCAATTTTTTAAGTTTCATGTATGCATCATACAGCATAATGCTGATGATCCATTACAAAATTTCAAATTTGTAATGGTAAATATAGTGCTGTTTTTAACTGTATTTTTACAACCCGCACAGAAGAGTTATTTCACTCTTCATTTTGCGGAAAAACTGACGAACTTCTACTATTTGTCACTGCTAATTGCCAATAAATCTTCATATGATGAACAAGGTGATTATGTGTCATCATTTAAGCATGATATATTTCGAACAATTAATGTGATGTATTTGAACAATTTATTGTATGACTTATATATTGGTAAATAATTTGATGAAATTTTGTTAGATTAGGCTAAGCATCAATCTTGCTTCTTTCTCACATTTTTTTTTTCATTTTGGAATATTTTTAGAATAATTGGTGTGCTAAGAATACTGTAAAATAATTTTTTTCCTCCCCTTCATCCCTAAGCAGTAACACTTACCTTTTTAAATATTGCTAAAAAATATTTGTTTGAAACATTATCCAATTTAAGTCTGTAAGAAAATTATACCTAAAATAATATTTTTCTGTTTAAATTTTAGTTCTTTCGAAAAAAAATATTGCTTTAATCATTCGTCAGTAATATATCTTGTGTATAATGCAGCGTTTCTAAACTGCCGGGTGCGCCCTCCTAGGGCGACTTGGTGACCCAATATGGAGGGCGCGAGCAAATCGAAAAGTCGAAAATAAAAGATTTTTAACCCCTTAACGGTCGCATAATTTTTAAGAAAAAGGTCATAAAAGTGCCTATTATTTTATTCAAGAAAATTATATGAAACTAAATGTAAGTTCAATATATGTATTTATTTTTAAATTTTGGGTAATTTCTTAGCTTGAAATACAAAAAGAAATTAATTTTTTAACAAAAGCCAACATTTAGGGGTATTATAACTGAATATTGATTTTTCGGCAAAGTGGAAAAATTAAAAAAAACCTTTTTTTTTTAATCATTAAAGGAAAATTTTATTACAGTTATGCATAATATTTTAACACATTAGTAATTTTTCCTTGTGAGATAAATTTCAAAACATGAGATAAAAGAGTCAACATCACACGTAACGGTACAGATCCATCATCACTGCTCTCAGATTCACTAACCGAACTCTCAAAACAATCAGTTATTTCAGAATCACTCAGATCCATTTATACTTAAAGTAGAATCCGATTTACTTCCTGGATAACTTCATAATGAATACAAAATTAAAAAATATGTATTTTTTATCGCAGAACGCAACCTACGTGTATTCACGAAACGCGAACCTAAGTAACTGAGCTAAGGTTACACAAACATATTGCTAATATATACATTTAATGAGGTTAATTCATGTGACGTCATAGTCACATGATAGTGAAAGCCACGTGATTCTAGCCAATGAATTCAAAAACTCATATGACGTCATAGTCACACGATAAAAACTATCTTGTGTTTCCAACTAATCAGTTCCCGCGCTCCGGTGTTGCCAAGTTTTGCTCTTTGCAGAAACTTTCTCTTATAAGTAGTACATATGTATACAAAATGCATTTTATTTAAAAGTATAAGCATAAAATATGACTTTTTTCTAATTCAAAAAAATCTTTTTGAAGAAATATTTTCCTTAACGTTTAAACATCTGTACCCAAATATGAAATTTGAGATTTTATCTGAATTTTACAAATGGAGAACAAGTACAATTAGTTTAATGTTTGTCTTGAATTCAATGGAAAACACGTGTTTGTTTTTATCATGTGACTTCATGAATCAAGCCCATTGTGCTAACATCTAGTTTAAAATAAAATAACTATCTCTGAATACGTTACTATAACTATCTAGAGTTGCCACCTGGTGAGAAATAAATATGATTTTAGGCATAAGAAATAGGTAATTTTAATCTTCTTAGAGCGTTACTTTTGAATACACCAGCCTGGAAATATCACGGGCACGAGAAATAGTGGAGGAAATTTCACCCCGTGATTTTGACAGGAGCGAGAAGTAAGGGGTTAAAAAAATTATTTATTAACTGAAAGGAAGCAAAACAAAATACATTCTGAACTATGAAAAGTAACATAATATACTTATCCTAACTAGTAACTTAAAATATTTATTACTTAAGTAACGTAAGCAAAACTTAATATTTATATTGATAATTTGCATGACTGATAATTTCGGTCGCATTATAGCTTTAGCGTGAAAGAACATTATTATTGCATTCAATTCATTGTCTTTATATTGAGGGGGAGATAGAAATTATTATATAAAGTTGGATCGCTAATATTGAAAGTTTGAGAAGCATTGGTCTAATCACACACACACACAGAGTTTGATTTTGGTTGGTAAGAAGTACTCTTATATATTATGAAATTAACACACACACTCACAAAATGGTGAAATTTCATGCTACCTTATATAACTAAAATTTCTTCTAGGTTATGAGAAATCTAAGTAATTATATTAAATAGAACGACAAAAAATAATACATACTAATAAGTACTATATTATTTTATAATCTCGATTCATGTATAAATTCTTAACATTAAACCATTGATTACAAGTTATATATATATCTTAAAAATTACATTCACGACTCAATTATTTTTCAAACATCTGGCTGCTTAATCAAGTTCGAAATAAGTAAAAGATAAAAATATTGATGAATCGGATGAAACGAAGCGTAAACGAACATCTTACTTTTAACCACAAAAAAGAATGGAATGAAACTATCAAGAAAATTAAATAAACTTCTTTTGGATAAATGCCAAGCTTGGGGAATTCTGGCAAGTACAACAAAAGTGATTTTCTGAATCAGAAGAATTAACCCTTTTTTTTCTTTCAGTGTTATTTTCATTCTGAAGTTCATCTCCCTTCTGCTCTTTAATTATCTAATTACTTTAAACAAAGCAAAATTTAATAATTTTGACCAAAATTTAAAATTTTATGAATGTAGGATAAATATGTTTAAAAATTATAATGGGGTGATTAAAGTCTTTAAAATAATCCAGACATTTTTTGTGTGAAAATTATTAAAAAACTTTTCTTTTTTCAAATGTTTGATGTGACATAAAATTCGAAACGCTTAACATTTATAGGGAGTTTAATGTTAATATCAGATTGAGAGCTTTTAACACATACATAAAATGAAGTTATTCATTTTTAGTGCAATTTTTTTTGTTTTGTTTTACATGTATTAAAGTTTAGAAACACAACAAGATATGTTTAATATTTAGTGAGAAAAGATTAATTCAAACCTGGCTATATATTACATTTAAACATCTTAACTTGAGAGACACTCTGAATCAGAATATAATATTAACTCCTAAACAAAACGTAGTATTAACCCCTAAACTGCATTTTACTTGTAGCATTTTGTTTCTGCATATTTAGCATCAGTTCTATGTATTTATAATTTACTGAGTAACTAGTTGTAAACATTAAAATATATAATACAGTGTTTCTCAAACTGTGGGGCGTGCCCCCTAGGGGGGCGTGATAACTCTACAAGAGGGGCGCGAGCTTATGAAAAAATCGAAAATAAAAGATTATTGATTTAAAAAAATTATTAATTTACTAAAAGGAAGCAAAAAAAAAAAAAAAAATTCTAACATAATAAAAAAAATACATATTTATATTGATATAGTACACTTATATATACATGTATCAGTACTGCACAATGTGTTTCATTATTAACAGTACTAAGTTAAGAACAAGTTTAATGATTACCAGTGATTTCTATGGACATGTCATAAAATTATATACAAAATTTATCATTTATTTTGATAATTTGTGTGGTTTATAATTATAGGGTAGCCTTGTACCTTTGCGTCAAAATATATTAATTTTTAATTCAAAACATTGATATTATATGGAGGGGGGAGCGAGGAAAGTTATGATTGAAAATTGGGTCGCAAGTAGAGAAAGTTTGAGAAGCCCTGATATATGATTTTTTAAAGCATTATATATATTTTGCGAAGCAAAATATCAATATTTTTAAACGACGTAGTTGTAATATATAAAAATTAAATCTTTCAGTAGTAGAAAAAAATAACTAGCAATCGCTTTTATTCGTATTTTATAAGAATTAAAAGGTGTTTCGAATAAAATAAGTAAATAAGATTATAAAAGAAGATAATATACAATCTCAGAAATAATAATACAATTTCCATGATATCTAAAATTAATTATCCCCAATAGTCCGTTGACTCAACACTATAGTATTCATAAATATATCTGTATAAATATATTACAAAAATATTTGCCCAAAAATACAATAAGAAGCACTCTATTTCACAATTTTCTCTAACGCCCATTTTAAAGAACATACCTTTGCTCCAGCAGATACTCTCGTAACACATTTGTGGATGAATTATTAAAAAAAATAATTAGTTTCCTATAAAATGTGAAAACTTCATAAAATTCTAATGCTCAATAAAAAAAATTTAACACACACACACACTTTAAGATTTACTTTTAAAAAATATTTTCCATAAATTAAAAATATCAAATAATCTCACTTTTTTTCAGTATCATCAAGAAATAACTCGAATTCGAAATAATTATGGATAGAATTAAAATTCCACTTATTTGGAAAATTCATTCTAATGTATAAACTGGTTCTCATAAAACGTTTGACGTAATCAATGACGTAAATCTCTTCCAAACGTGGCCTTCGAGATAATCCCCTCTTATAAGCTTTTGTAAGGGTACTTCTCTTAACACTTAACCCTTTCGGGCTCTCTTCTTCTTACTGGGAGAAACTCTTAATTGTCCCAAAGTTGGATTTTAGGTTTTAGCATAATGAAAATAAAATTAAGTTGAATAACTAGAAAATTTTGGAAAGGATTTCTTATAAGCATAGGTTCAATATTACATCTATGTTGGTGAAAACAGGTATTTGCATATACTGTGAATTAGTTCATTTTCCTATAATTTTTTTTTATAAACCAAAAAACCAAATAAGTGATGTATTCTATGTTATTTTGTAAAACTGATTATAAACTGAAAGGATATTTAATGAATTAATTACTCTTATGGTTTCTTGTTTTTTTTAAAAAAAACAATATTTGAAATTAAAAATTAAATGCAATTTGACTTATATATATATATATGCAGTTTTCTTCAAATAAATAATTAGTTCATCCAATTATTTTAGTTATGCGATTAAAATAATATAACTGGAATACAAACAATAAGTCGGTCATATAGCTGTTATACTGCTATTGAGTATAAAGGAAAGTTCTGCCATTTTTGAACACGTGCAATTTTAAGCGTTGTCGATCCTTAGCAAAATTTCGGATCCGATTGAAACCAAACCAGTTTAAACAGTTAAAATTGTATTGATGGTTCATACATATTTTTTCGAATTTCAATTACTTATTTTTAATCTGTCAACATGAGAGAAGACAAGGCGCACTTAAGACATTGTATGTTGTTTGAGTTCCAAAATGGGAAAAACACGATTTAGGTAAAGAGAAACTGTGTGTGATGTGTTTGAAGATGACAAAGTAAAAAAACAACGATGCTAAAGATGGTTGTTAAAATTTCGATCGGGGGAATTTTCTTTGAAAGATGAACCCAGATCAGGAACGCCATGAGATGTTAGTAACGAAGTACTACATAGTATGATCAGGAGTATACTCCCATAGTAATTACCACAAAAGTGGGTTTCAAGCCTGGAATTAATCGCACTATTGATTTGGATTACATTTAAGGGCTTGGTTTCGTGTCCAAACTCCCTGTTTGGGTGACACACGAATTAAGCTAGAAATATTTAATGGACAGAATTTCGATATGTTCTTTAAATCTTGCTCGTCTTAAAAGGGGCCTGTTTCTGGGTCACTTGGGGACTGGAGATGAAAAGTGAATAGTGTATAAACACTTGATTAGAAAAAAAGGTATATGCTATGCTTACAAAGGGGAGACACCGCCATACTCATCCAAAGTTGGCGGTATCAGAAGAAGGTTATGTTAGGTTGTTGGTGAGACAGTGTACTATGAGTTGCTGAAAGAAAATGAAACGGCCATTACTGGTAGCAACTTGATGTTTTGAATAAAGAAATGCAACATAAACATCCATCTTTGGACAACAGAAACGATCGGAGTCTTCATCAAGACAACACTAAATTATACTTGGCATAAAAAGTTGCAGAGTTGAATTGGCAAATTTTACCGCAACTAGCATATACTTCTGATATTGCACTATCTGACTATCATCTTCATAGGTTAATGCAAAACTTTCTTGGTGGAAACGAATATATTAATTATGAGGGTGTCCAAATGGCAGTTGATAATACTTTGTCCCCAAAATAAATTACTTTTTTTCCATAGGATAGAAAGAGCTGGCAGAGTGCTGACAGACAATTGTAACTAACAAAGGACATTATAATTTAGAATAAATTTAAAATATAAAGCGAAATATTTTTCTTTAATAAAAAATGACAGATCTTTCCGTTACACCAATAATATTCACTCCCAACCATGGGCAACGTAACTATCACGTTTAATTTTTTTTTTAGTCCACGATTTCTTACAAGAAATAATCGATGATTGGATGCTGATGTTTTCTACTGTTCACTATTACATAAGATGTAGTATGCTATAAAATTCAACGTAATAAACTAAAAAAACACTAAGACGTTGCATTGTCGATAAAATCATAAAAATTTGAAAACTAAAAGATTTGTTCTAATAATATTACACCCAGCAACCAATTTTTCCCAATAACTAAAACTGAACGGATAAGTTCCTAATCATCACCCATGGGGAATGAGGATCGTTTCATTTGCCTCTAAGTAGTAATAATAATGTCGATACCTGATACGCTTTCAAAAATATAAATGAAGAAATTGCAATAATGTTTCCAACATTGACTGTCACGTAAAATTTATACTCTGGGGAAAATAAGATTCTGAATAAATCAGAGACAATTTGCGAAGTATAATTCGTTAAAGCCATTCTAAATGTTAAAAAAAAATAAGATGGAAATATTTATTCTAAAGCAATATCCAGTGACCATTTCTTCCAATTATAAAAGAATGTACCGGAAATAGAACGAACTCTCTCATAATAGTGACACATGGGAATCGAAGACCATTTCGATTGCTTTTAAGCACCTCAGGGAGAGTACGTGAATTAGAAAGCAACGAGGAAAGCGAGATTCAATCAGGCTCCGTAAGGAGAATCTGAAAACGACAGCAAATTACGAGCGTAAATTTATTGATCGATAAATGATGAATCCAATGCTATCGTTAAAATATTGGTGAATGGTTTCCACAAAACATGAAGAAGATTCTTATCTCCTTAGCAGAGGATGATGGAATTCATATTGTTACAAATTTTGTGTAAAATAATGTAAATAATTTGTATTTGGATGTGTAAAGTTATTATGTTACTCTATGTGATATTTATTTTATGTTAAAAATGTAATACTCACAAGCAAAGTCGTCCTTTACGTTCTAATGGTGATTCAATAAGAATTTGGTGAAATCTTGTCAATAGAGACAAGTTGGCATCATTTTTAGTGACTAAGTTGGCGATCATTTTGGCGACTTTTTAGGTGACTTAGCGACCTTGTTGGAGACCATTTTTTTAACGAGTTAGGGACCTTATGTGGCCGCGGTAGCCGAGTGGTATAGGTATCGGATCGTGGCTTGCCATGTCACGAGTTCGAGCCCAGTACCACTAAAGACCCGCCGTGTAGGGCAGCGATGCACGTTAAATCTGTCGAGAGCTGAAACGTCCTCCCGTTGGTGTGGTGTGGTAGTTAGAAGAGGGGGTGTCAGCTCAGGTGTCATCCAAGTCACTTGACCATGGTTCAAAATTACGTGGTCCGTCGCCAAAAGCCCTCGTGTAGCTGAACAGTGCGACGTTAATATTGAATCAATCAATCAATCGGGACCATATGGATTCTTCTAGATATTAGTAGAGAAATACAGTAATTTCACGATCTATGCCGCAAGCGGATCTTACTGGAAGGATCCGCCGTGCCTATACATAGAGAGATGCTGGACGAAACGAGTTAGTCTTGTTTCGACCAGCGATTAGTAGACTTGCAATGACCGTGATTACTCATTTGCTCGGACGAGCGGTATTTGTGAATAATCTTTTACATAAGTGTATTTTAAATACTGATAATTGTGTCTGAGTGTTGCTGAAGGTTGAAGACCTTCAGAGATTTATTACGCGAATATTGCTGTTGAATCCTGTATTTCAAGGATTGTTTTCTCAACAGTAAATTCTCATCTCTATTAAGAAATGTCTTGTTCTTTGAGATTGATTTGCATAAAATCGTCGAAGCCCGATCAACGTAACAATATGCACCAACACTTGTGTAATAACAGAAAATATTACTTTTCTGTACATGTAAGTCAGCCATCTGCAATCTTTCGCGATCGGGGGAAAATTAATGAATTTACAATGATCCGTGGGCCACATCAATAAATTCAGAGTGATCCGCGAGCTACACGATTGTCAAAAAAGTATTGTATACAAGAAACTTTTATATAAAAAAATAAGGTTTGTTTTATAAGACAACTGATTCTAAGAGAAGAGAAGGTGTTTACAGATTTGTATATAATTATAAAGATTTATATATATAAATCGCTTCCTAAAAAGTTAAATAAAAGTCGAAATAAATAACTTTGCAAACCTGTTAAAGATAAAAATTCACTATTTTCCCGAAAATTTCTGATTCATTTTTTTAAAATTTAAATTTATTAAGGTGTAGTGACCTTTTTTGAAAAAAAATTCGTCACATTTTCAGAAAATATTATCTCAACTGGATATCAAATACATCAGTGAAATCGCTATGTTAAATAGCAAGAATAACAGAAAAAATATCGTTTTTTAACATTAAATGCGGACAAGGCAAATGTTTCTTTGAAATTGTCTCAAATTCAAATTAAGGGCCAGTAAAATGCCTTTAGCGGGCCACGAGATGAAGACCAATAAAATAATCAAATGTTGGCTAAACAACACTTTTTGTTATGCCATCATAATCTCTTACTATTTCAAAGCAAATAATTATATTTCAACTGAACCAAAGAAGTGAGTTTTTATTATAAGTTCCGGTTTTTTTTAAGGTATCCTACGGTGTCCGGAACAGTGATTTGCAAAAGCTTGCTAACAAATATTTCTTTTCGTATCTAGTTTCTTTTAGATTAGAATACACGTATAAAATTGTCTTAAAAATGTTATTACAATAAAAAAAACTTATTAATACATCAGAACGAAAAAGTGTTTAAAAAAAAAAACCCGAATTTTATGTCAATTGGTAGTAACACTGAAAATAATAAATGTGCAAAAACTCTGCCTTTATTCCCATTCTCAAGCCAGGACAAGCTGCTACCAATTGCAAAAATTATCAACTCATTTCACTAACCTGCATCCTCTGCAAATTCATGGAGCACATTATACACAAACGATTAATGTAGTGGATTATAAAGAAAAATATTTTGCATTTTTACCAAACCGCATACAGAGCCAAGCACAATACCGTCGACCAGCTCTTTTACCTTTGCCAGTCCATGATCAACGGTTTTCAAGAAAAACCGCATAAGAAAATAACTATGGTACTCCTAGATCTATCTGCTGCTTTCGACAGAGTATGGAGACATAAACTGATCAACATCATTCATGCAACAGATATATCATCATATGCTCTGATCTAGATTTCCTTAGAAAAAGAAGCTTTTAAGTCAAAATAGATGGCATCTTCTGAAGCACTCACTACACGAAGGCAGAAGTTCCCCAAAGCTCCGTGCATAGTCCACTCCTTTTCCTTATCTATATGAATACGATCGACCACCATTTAAGTAAATATGTCAAAGTGGCATGTTTGCCGATTACATTGTAGTGTGGCATACTCACACAAACATGGTAACTTCACAAACAGCCCTATATCCCTGCATGCAAGGCATTGAAATGTGGTCAAAAGAGCTTAAGCTCACTATTAACCCAGATAAAACCAGCTTTTGCATCTTCTCAACTGACAGAAAAAATCGATGCTCCTTCCATCCTATCATCAAGCTCTTCTGCTTGGAAATAAATCAAACTTCTAACCCAAGGTACCTCAGTCTCAAACTTGATGCAAAGTTAAGATTCTCGCAACATCTCGATTATATTTGAAATAAAGCATTAAAACAGCTTAACATCCTTAAGAGACTTTGTGGTGCTTCTTGGAGATCAAATCCGAAAACGCTTTTAAATACATATACCTCCATCGTTGGGCTCATTTTTGAGTACGCTGCACCCAACTCAAAAACTTACGAAACATGTTACCATACAACAAAAAAACACCTTACCTTACCTTACTACCATGAAACCTTACTACGAAACATGTTACCTTACTACGAAACATGTTAAACAACTTCTTTTTCATTTCATACCCCTCTTAAATCTAGCTTGCACGGCTGGTGCTTTCCGTATTTTGTTCATTCCCAGATGGAAAATCTTTTCTCATTAAGCTGTTTTCGTTTCATGCTAAGAGAAAAAAAATCTTGAAAATACATAGTAGTTTGTCGAGACCGTTATATTATTTCGTGTTAACCGATATTCCGTCTTAAGCGTTTTCGCGTTGAACGGATTTCAGGTAATAATAAATCATTTATTATATATATATATATGTATAAACTTATATACAAATAAAAATCCAAGCATTTTACAAAACCATATATTTAACTTCATTTTAGTTAATAATCTTTTCAAGTTCTGCGTAGTATATTTAAAACAAATTACAATATTTTCAAAGCAGGGTTTAATTGCATTCTAGTAAATGCCATTAAAGTCAGCTCAGCAGTGTTCAAAAACATTAAATTGTTTGTGCTTCTATATGAAAGGCATGTACAAACCCTATACATTCCAGAAAAGAATTTGTTGAATACTAGGTATCCTGATGGTGATGAATGAATGTAAAATGTCTCTTCCGTAACAGCCCACTCCATTGAATAATTTATACCTTTATTCTACAAATCCCGCTTATCTAATGGCTGAACGTTGAGCATTACTTAATGTAACAAATACATTCTAGCGTATTTGTAAACATCAAGGATTAGTAATAAAGGAATTGTTCTTTCGCCAGTTTTTTTTTTTCAACTTACTAAAAAAACGCATTACTATTCTTACCCTCAACACTTCGAGGAAAACAAAGCGTGGAAAGAACAAAGAAATGCAAATAAGCGTAACGCTGCCGCATCCGTAAATAGCTGCATCTCTTTTAGGCGAGTAAGATTTCCGTGTTTTGTTTTCATTAAGCCTTAAGAGAAAGTGTTTGGTTATACTGAATTGACTTCCCCGTAATTTTCACCGAATTTAATTGTAGTATAGAAATAAAGAGATGCCTTGAAGAATTTTTTTCTCTTTTTGGGAAAATATGGGAGTTTTTCTTTTGTTCTTAGATCCGGCCCAATTTAAATATATATTTTTTTTTCTGATTTCTGTATTTTTTTTCATTAAAGGAAACGTTGACTTGGCTTTTATTTGCTTTAAAGAAAGAAACCATCGTTTGTAGAACCTTAGATTGTTATTTTAGCGTCATCCACAGGGACATAAGAAGTATATTGAAAATTGTTTTATCAATGTAGATTCTGACTTATTTCTCTGTGACAGAAAAAAAAAAACCCGATAGGACACTCCCTTACTCTAAGATTCAATTCTTAACGACTCTTCTAAATCTGCTAGATATGAAGAACAATCTTTGTTATCGGTAATTAAAATTCAACAAGCATAATAAAATTGAACTCAAATTACACAAAAATAGACTATTCATAGTCTATTCTGAATGATTGTATGCGTGGACAACACTTTAAAAAACAGTTAGGGGTAAAACTTTTCGAAATAATACAATGAAGTTACTTATAGGTTTTTATATAATTGGTTGGGGTATCTCAATTCTTAAAGATCTAGTTGTTTAATAAATCAAGCTAAACGAATCCAGAGAGTATTCTTCTAGATTACTTAAAATCTTGTTTTATAGAATTATGAAACTTAAATTTAATATATACATGTGTAAATTAGTAAAAAGTATTATTAAACCTTATTAGTCGGAACAGACCTTTGCGAAAAAGATGTTCTATATTATAGAGATTAAGAAAATTTATTTTTAAAAAATAAATTCAAAATATTTAATATTGCCCCAAAGGGGTTGGATTTCCAAAAAAAAAAAGAAGTAAAACAGGCTTAATTTTGGCTAGGTAATTTTAATTCAAAATGAAATTAATTTTAAGTATATAAATAACCAAAAGCGAAGATTATTGATAAGTGAGTACTAAGCAGTAAGTAGTACTATGTACATTGCAACATTTCATAACCCCAGCTCTCTTTCCCCACTCAATCGAATCAGTCAACTTCAAGCGCTTTTTCATCTATATGGCAAAGAACATTTTTTTTTTTTTTTTGCAATAGTAAGTTCTGAAATTCTGGAAAACAATTATTCAATTCACCCTGAAAAATCAGCGTCTCTCAAATTGTGGGACACGCCACCCTAGGGGGCGTGATAACCTTACAAGGGGGACGTGAGCATATCGAAAAGTAAATAATTACAAATTTACTGAAAGGAAGCAAAACAAAATACATTCTGTAAAAATGAAATTAAAATACACATTTTCACTAATGTAATATAAATGCATCCATACCGCACAATGTATTTGATAATTAATTTATAAAAACTAAGTTAAGAAGAAGATTAATAATTGCTAGTGTCTCCCAGGGACTTGCCACATATAAATTTAATATTTATCTTGATAAATTGAATGGTTTATAATTAAAATCGTATTGTAGCTAAACGTCAAATTCATTATTTTTGAATTCAGTACAGTATGGAGGGGGGGGGGCACCGTGAAAATTATGATTGAAAATTGGGTTGCAAGTACTGAAAGTTTGAAAAGCACTAATACACATAACACGATTTAGATGGCTTCCAAAATAACACAGTGGTGCATGATATGGAATATTATTCTCGAATAGAAAGTCAATCACTAATTGCACTTTAATGTATTATAATTAAGTCCAACTAATATTTAGATACTCCAATCTGTAACTAAAACACCCCAAAGCTCACAAACTTTATGCAACAAGCGTCTACAGAGAGTCAAACTGAAGTGAAAGCACGTGGAAGAAAAAAAAGGAAAAAATCCAGGGGTTTTTTTCTGTAAATGGTAGAGTTAAAGTAGAAGCATTTGGAATGCGAGAAGTTTGGTTGAAATGTATTTCGTTGACCGTTAACAAAAATAACTTATAAGAAGTGCAATTATTTATTTTTTTTTATTTAGAAAAAATAAATTTTACTATGTAATTTTGAATGAATATTTTGAATCTGATTTTAAATCAACATTCTTTTTTCCCCTTTAGTGCGCTAAAATTGCATAGACAAATAATTGTACAAAAATATGCTTCACATTTTTATTTTATCAAAACAAATATTTTTATTTTTTATCTCTAATATCAAACTTTACAACAGAATTTAAAAGCAACGTATAAAACAAAGCATATGAACTTACAAAAATTGACTTTAAAAGATTAGCATCCAGGAGAACTTAGGAAAACTTTAAGGATATTGTCTAATTTATCTCTCTTAATAATAAAGAAAATAACTGCTTTTAAATATACGATGCATAAAAATATTAAATTTTTTTAAATACAGTGATCACATTTTGAATTTAGTAACAAGAACACAAGCATCCTCTAAATAAGTACGAGGTTCAGCTTTTCATATAAATTAAAGAGATATATCGATATAGTATCATGACCTATATAAAAATACGTTGTTTGTAAGCTTTCTATCTGCTCTTTTAAAATAATATTGCATTTTTACTGTTTAAAACCATAACATTCAGCTCCAGTAAATTTTATACTCAGAACAGCCATATAAATATTCTTATGAAAAATATGAGGAATTTGTTTTAATATTTTTCAATCCTTTTTAAATGTATTAACTAAAAAAATAATATTTATGATCAGGAATCAACTCAGCCTATGAAATTAAATTTTAATGGGAATTATTTTATTTGTGCCACATTGCTTTTTTTTGATAAATATAATTTTACAGCTATTTTAAAATGAAAAAAAAAAAAGAGCAATTTTTTGACAAACGATAAAACAATTTGGTAAAACGGAGAAATTGATTCTCAAAAATGTATTTGTTAAAAATTAATTTCGCATCTTTTAGAAGTTACGTTGCAAATATTTTACCAAGAAGAATGTTAGCTTACCAACACGATCGAAGATGATTTAAAAAAACCATATGTATTAGTAATATGTTCAAGGGGTCTCAGGGGTGTTAAATTTTTTTAGAGGTCTGAAAATATAAACAATTTTCAAACAGGTATAATTCTTTTAATTTTAAATTAAATTATTCGAATCTTTTACACATTATTTATAAAAGAATGGGGCTTCAGAAAAGTATAAAATGTTTAAAATATATAATAATAATTTTAAAACTCATAAGCATATGAAAATTCTATAATAAATAATAAGTATTTTTTTCGTTGCGCATGCTATTTTCTAAAATAGTAGCATCTGATGTATAAAACTTTGTAGAATTATAAAATACATCATACTCTTTAAACCCTACCTAATTTTATTATTGTATATCTTTTGTATTTCAAAATATTTGTAAAATATTGCAATTTTTTAAATATTTTTTAAAAATGTATTTTCTTTATTTATTAAAATATGTAAGTTATTATTATATTTATAGAAAAATAGCTACAGTGTAATAAGAATACATTTAACTTTATAAATCAATTTATAGCTAGTAATTAAAGCTACTGTTTTAGAAAATAGCATGCGTGACGTAAAACTTAATAAATATTTTTTATAGAAACTTTTCTTATTTTCATATGCTTATAATTTTTAAAATTATGATTATATTTTAAACATTTTACACTTTTCTGAAGCCCCATTCCTTTATAAATAATGTGTAAAAGATTCGAATTCGTTAATTTAAATTTAAAAGAATTATACCTGTTTGAAAATTGTTTATATATTTTCATACCTCTAGAGAAATTCAACACCCCTGAGACCCCTTCTTAACTTAAATGAAACTTAAATTTATCATCCGCTTATGCATATAATTATAAATGTTTTTAAAAAGTAGGTATTTTATGCAAACATTTGTTTTAAATAAACAGGATATCATTCTAGCAGGTTAAATAAGACAAAACGACCACAAGTTTTAAATTTTATAATAAAGTATTTTCAAAACTGTGATGTACTTGTTACTCAATATATCAACAAAAACTAAGAGATAGAAAATGTAATTTATAAGATTTGTTGTCATACAAATATTTTTTCTAATACTACTCTGTCAAACATTCTAACTAGTTCACATTTGATAATTATATGCATTCTAAATTGATTTACCAAGTTTTTTGAAAATATGTAATTCTAGAAACCATTCCCAATTATTATCAATCAAATTAAGCATTATGATCAAAACAAATTTCGCGTAATCATTATGTTCTCGAAAATACGTAGAATTCATTGACACAAAGATGTTGTTTCGAAATCATTACCACTGATCCAGTGTAATGTAAAACTAATCTGCTTGTAATTAGCATTCCAAGACCTCAGATATCTTAATAAATCCTTCACAACTATTAGAATCTCCTTGAGAGATTTGCATAACAATTGATTGTAGATTACCGCCTCTGGATGTTCAGTGGAGGTCTAAAAGCTTAGCAAAATCTCCTTATTCAATCATTACCTACTCACCATGAATTCCAAATACTTAATTGAACTGTACTTGAAGATATATATAGTATTGATGAATTTGACATTAGTCAAGATTAATTTTATAAGAAAACGAAGGAGATATTTTCAGAGTGTTGCTTCCATATTCGAAGAAGCATCACAAGATATCTGGGAAATCTTTCAAATATAATTCTTGAAAAAAAATTATATTTTGTATAAGAAGAAATTTAAGTATTGAAACTTTTTTAGCATCATCTATGTGGTGGTCCAGTTAAAGCATTATTTCACTAAAATTTAAAATCAATTTTATAAATATATTTATCGCTGTGAGAAACAGTAATTGTGTGAATGCTAAATAGACGCATTTTTTAATGGAGAATTCCCAAAATGAAGATATTGGCCAAAAGGCTGTAGAGGGGGTGGGAATGCACCGGAGGGATGCGTCCCAGCAGATCCTAACCATAACAAAAGTTATTACGATCCCCCAATATTAGTGCCCTAGCACCAAAAAAGTGGCATATTTTTTTCATTTCATCATTTCATTAAAACAATTTGTGGATTTAACTAATTCACTTACTTACGAAAGGGAAAAGACATCAAAGAGACGTTATTTTAACATCTTGCGTGAATTGATTATCTCCTTTAGGGATTTGACGAAAGCCCTGATTTCATCGTTTCCCTGCAATATATATAAGTTTCAAATGTTTCAGAAAAATGAATTGATTTCTTATAAACGTCGCATTTAGATACAAAACGAGAACTATTGTCGACGGGGTTCGTACTTGCGGACCAAAATTAATGACGACGAAGACATTTGAGCTGCAATTCAACTTTACTTCTTAAAAATCAATGGTCGTTTTCATCTCATAATTTGTAAAAAAAAAATACTTACAGATAATTTCTACTGAATAATGAGCTACCATCACTATATAGATTAGGATGTGTCCTAGTTAAATCATACTAGCTACTGATAACACATATAACGTAAAGTTTAATTCTTATGAAAGTTCTTATTTCTAAAATTAATGCACTACTTCAATTTTTCTTTCTAAAAAATAAACTTTGGCGTTATAATATTTCATCCTTAATTAAAAATGCTATTTTTATTCATTAGAATTTTTTAATCTGCTAAGCATTTTTAGACAAATTGCGCTAACTTCTCCCAAATAAAAAAAATAATCTTCTTTCTAAGATGATTTATCTAGCAAAGGAATATTTTTATTAAAGATAATGTAAGTTGAATTTATTTTTTTTTCTTATACAACGAAATTATTTTTCAGTATGTACACAAAAATATATAAACAAATTAAAAATTATTAATACAACAACTTTTCATAGCGTATTTTATTTTTATTTTACCATAAATACTCCTTTTACATAAAATATATCTTAAGATAAAATTAATTATGTCCAGGGAAAATAATAATTACTCCATTTCACTCTAATTTTTTAAAATTTATTTCTGGTATCTTGTGGTATACGTATAAATATACATATTTGATTGTTTTTAAATGTATTAACATATCTTTGAGTATTTTTTATCACCGATCCCACATGCTACACACAAAAAGCTAATTCTTTTAAAAATATAATTATAAGCCCAAAAGAGGATATATATATAAATTATAAAATTATATGTACTTTTTCCATAAGCACAGATTTCATTTTTTAAAATGATGACTTTATCTTGAAAAATGGACTCAAAAAAGGGATTTGAAACTGTTTGCAAATAATTAAAAGAATTTTTAACTAATCATTCAAACTTGTAATACATAAATTGCAGGAATTGAACCATATTTTTAAAACACTCTGTTTTCATGGAAAGCTTTCATTTTATTGTCAAAATAATAATTAAAAAACTTACACATAAAAAAAGAGAATAACTTTTGTAAGTTAATATACAATAGTAATTTAACATTCAATAAGTTTTTGAACGTACAACAGCATAACATGCATCTAACACAAACAGATATCCCCACTTCCTGAATTAATTTCAATAATTCCAGCTCATAAGGCACAATTATGTTACTTATCTGAAGGTAATCAACCTCTTTGAGATATACTGACGCCACATTTCTCCAAAACATACTCATTAATTCGGTCTTGAAAGACATCTTCTACTTCTTATCCAAGTGTATTGCAATTTTTCTTTTAATTATGCAAGTTCGGTGGTGTTTAATATATCATTTACCCCAAAACGTGTAACTGATGAATATTAAAAATTTTTGAATCATACTTTTCTTTTTTCTCCTAGTTAAACAGTCTTAAATCAAATTAATGTGTTTAAACTTCTCTTACGAATGTCATGTTTTGTGCAAATACACGCAAGGAGATAGACTTGCAAAAAGTAAGTGAAACAATTGTGAGAGAAACAAATATCTCATCATATAAATCAATTAAATTCCATTCCATTTTATTATCAATTCATTATAATTATTATAATAATACATATCTGTAAACATGAAAACAAGAACAGTTCATTATATTTTAAATTTTTACTCCAATAAATATTTCCTAAGGTCCAAATCTAATGTAAAGATATAAATTCTTATATATTCTTATATGCGATCCGCGGGATTATAATGTTTTTCCGAAATAGCTCGCATGATCATTTGTGTTGGCCACCCCTGTTCTAAGGCTAATTTTAAGGCTCGAAGCCCTGTCGAGTAAGCTCAGGCCATCTGGATATATAAACAAGTATTGTCAGTGTTAAATAATCCATATATTAAGGTATCTGAACACGTTTGGAGTACTTTTTGACAAAATAACATATTTAATCTTATAAAAGCTTTTTTTAGGATTCAATACCAATAAATACTAATATTTAACCAACAATATTTAAAATAAATTGCCTAAACTCACAAAAATCACAATTAAAAGTGAAAGTTTAGCAATATTTTTGTAAAACTTCAAAGCAATTAGAGAAAAAAGTAATAAACTTATATTAGTAAAAGTATTACCCAAACAATTTAGATGCATTTATCTAGAGAATGTACTAAAATTTTAATGTTTTGTTAAAATTTGAAAATTTTAGGGCTGATTGAGTGACATTATAAGAAAAATCACATTATTTAAATAACAAGCCCTAACTCAAAAAATTATTCATACAAAAAGAAATATTTTAGTACATTCTCTAGAAAGTAGCATAAATATAAGGTTCAAGAAGTTTTATAGAAATACATTTGTAATATTTTGAGTCATCAGACTCGCTATGATAGATTTCGAACAATTAAAATGCTCACTTCTGGCAGATCAAAGACCTACTTCCGTTTTTTCCAACTTAATAAAATTGATTGTAGCTTGGCCTCTAGGTAGCGTAGAAACAAAATAAAATATGTTTTGTAAAGCCAAAAGATAGTTCTATTCAATAAAATAGAAAAAAAAAATATCTGTCTTGTGACCGAATTTGGTCATTTTCAACGAGTTCGGATACCTTAAGCAAGATTAAAAAGTTTTTTTTTTTGAGATACTGCAACCCGTTATATGCATTTTTTCCCTTATGTCCATCTCATCCCAGAAAATTTCCAATCAGCAACAGATAAAGATGGGCCTTAATCTAGAATAATTAATCTTTCGGGAATTCGAAATTAGTCATTGGTAGAAAAGCGTAGAAACGAGGAGGGGGGATGAGACACAATCCGAAGCAGTATAAGATGCCTGGACTACAATTTAATACTTTGGATCGAATGGTCTGAAATTCACAATTAGGGTTGTCAAGTTTCATGGATGAAACAATGTTGGTGTCGATGTTTCAAATGAATTTACTTCAGTTGAGCGAAGTACTCGGAATTGGCTTCAGAACTTTGTTAGACTTCGCTTTCCATTATCTGCTAGAAATGAGAGGATATTCATTTGTTAGTTTCGGTGTGATTTTAGGTTATAGTGTTATGTTATACAGAAAATGGTGAGAATATATTTATTTCTAATAAATAAATTAACCCTTTCTGTACCACGTTATGATTTACTGCAGTTTTTTTCAAGCAATATATATAGTATATATATTTTTTTGAATCACTACATTGAAAATTAAGGGATATACATATAAAAAAAATACTCAATTTTGGGAAATTTAACCCGTTAGAGCTAATTAATTAATTAAAGATAATGAACTGTAAAATTATTTATATACACTGTTCACTTAAAATAAATAGTAAAATCGTTTTCTAAGGTCTTCATTTACATACAAAAAAAAGGAAGACACTTAAATTTTGACATTAACTATTTTTTAGGAACAAAAATGACAATCTTTGCAATGCGCTGAAAACGCCGTCAGCTGAAAAAAACATTTTCTGCTAATAAACTATTCGCCTTCCCGGCTAAAATACTCATTATAGATCCAGTGCTGCCATATATCTTGGAAGAGTGGGTTTTAAAGAATATTCCTGCTATATATATAAGTATCATCACAGTATTCGTAAAAATGTTTATTCTATGTAACTTTAAAGTAAGTGGTACTTATAAGTACCGTCGGTACATAAAGGGTTAATTACTTAATGTTATACTACCACAAAAAAACTAGATAAGTTTGAATTTTCTATTCTCAAAAAAAAAAAAAGAAGATAAAAAGATGAATAAACAAAACTCCTTGCATAAATATTTATATTTCAATTTAAAATATGGCATATAAAATAGCTAAATTTTTTTCAATGGTTAATTTTCTTCCTAGCATTAGTGTCATTAATACGGTTATTATTATAGTTACGGTTATTTATTTATAGTTATGCAATATCTTCAGTTTCGTTGGGGTTTCTGTTCGAATAAGGAACCAGAAAGAAGCATACAAATTTTAATAGATACTTTTCTAGTTCAATAACAAGCAAGGTTAAATGAGCTGGAAATAGCTGTGAAAGCGCAGAATGAGCTGCAATTTAGTGTTGTGTTAAGTTTTAAACTATAGATAATGATCAAAGATATTTCTCTAAGCTTAACACTTTGCCTTCAAAATATTTCATGTAAAATCTGAAAGAACAGAATAATGATTTAAAAAAGGCTTTCAAATTACAAAAATGTATATCTTTTGTGTAACCAATATACATAAGAAGTCCTTTCTGTTGATTGTTGTTATTTTCACAAAGATCTCTAGGTACATATAAACTACTAAAATAAAAAACATTCTTATACAAGAATAAAAAAATATACGTGTGGAATAACAGGTTTACAGTGTTTTGTTTTCGTCAGTGGCTATATGCTCGAAACATAACAATAGTTAAAACATGTTAAAGTCGTTCCCTGTTTTGAAGTAAATATTTTGTTAGCATAATAAAAAATAGAATTCTATTCTGCCCTGCTGAAACTAACAAAATGTTAAAAGAGCAAAACAAGCCGCTCGAAATTGAAAATATCGTATTTCATTTGATTCAGAAGAGTAAGGAAACAAGCATCTTACAAATGATGTTCTTATTAGATATTAGTTTAGGTAAGCATTTAGAATATTTTAATTTCAATTTCGTGTTTATTTATCAGCAAACGTATCAACAAATCATTGTGGAAATAAAAGTTATATGAAATCTTAAATTCGATACAATTACTTTTACATATTAATTAAACAAGCAGTTTCATAGTTGATATATATTGAAAAATTAATTTGCTTCCATGATTATATTTATTAAATTAAAAATAAATGATAATATTGTAAATAAGTATAAGGATTGCCTAAATGAAAAGTGGAGAAGTTCAACAAAAATAATGATTGTATTGGAGTCAAAAAATCGCTCTGGGAATGGTAACACAAATCCCACCGTTTTGGCAGCAGGTCTATGTTTTTCACTCTAGGAAGAACGTGGTTGATTTTTGAGGAAGTCCTGTCCGGATTCATTCACTTCATCGTCCAAATAGAAACGTAATACTCTCTTAAATGGCCCAAAGGCCTAGAATTCACAGGGTGACAAATCTAGACTATACGGCGGGGGTGTTCTAACATATTTCCCAACAGATTTTTTAAAACTTTATTGTCATAGAGATCCGATATAGTTTGCTGCCCTTCTCGAAACCTTTTACACCAACTGTTCCAAGATGTTCAACCTAAACAGTGCTCGCCATAACCTGTTTCTATTCGACGATAGATGTACGAATTAAACTCACCTCCAGAAATCAGATACAGTACTATAAGCAAGTTGCTATGCACTGGACGCATGCCCATATGGTACGAGTTTCCTTTCGATTAATTTCCTTTACCGCTAAAAGGCTTCATTGTTAGACATCGTATGTGGTGTACATTTCCTTCCGTCCTTTGTGTTCCTGTTTAGTGGCTCTGCTATAGTTTCACTCATTCTGACGCAATTGCAAAAGTACACTTGTGACGAATCCATCCGCGTTCCTTCAATTAATCCTCTTGGGAAATCTTTGGGCTATCAATTCGCGTTATTCACAACCAAACCTTCGGAAGAAGAAAATCGTGATATTCAAATTAACTTACTATATATAATACGTTTTCTAGCTTGAATAGAGAGTAG
>BMAV01003267.1:54071-74438 GCA_019973955.1 Trichonephila inaurata madagascariensis | reverse complement strand
CAGCCAAGAATAAAATGCTTTAGTTAAAAGACTTCCTATTAGCGAGCTTTTGTTATGGAATTAATCTTAAGTGATTATAACACAAAATATCCATTTTTAAAAACGGTTTCTTATAAGCAATACTTTTTAATTAAAGAATCGAACTTTGTATAAATTCGTAATCGATATTTTTCTACAGAATTATCTTAATTAAAATTTTATCTCTTCAGTTATCTTTATTAAGCTCTTATTCTTTTTCCAATCAAAAGAGCTATGCTCTCATTTATGACAGGCACACATACTCTTATTAAAAAAAAAATCAAAGAAATTTGGGATTTTTTCTTAGATTTCTAAATTAGTTAACATAAGGTTATAGATAAGATTAAAATATGTAAATATTCTTGAGTCTTATATGCATATTATAATTTAGTTAAATTTCATTTATTTTAAACGGATCAAATAAATTTTTATTTGATAGCATTATAAAATTTCGAATATAAATAAATACATGCATAATATTTCAAACAAATTTAAACTAACTTATGCAGTGATTCAGATGATTCAAACCTTAGAAATCAAAAGATCTTTAATTTATAAGCCTTAATTTAGATTCTCACAATCTACATAATTTAAAAATAATTGAAAAATATGACTCCCTATGTCGCAGTTTTATTGCTTTTTTGGAACTCCTGTTCCATGTATACTTTCTTTTATATGGATAATATTAATTTACTTAGTACAATTTTTTATAGTAATTTATCTTTTTTATAAAAAATATCAGTAAAAAAAATCCTATTTTTAGTTTATTATTTCTCATAATACTATTTATATAACTATCCGATTTAGTACAATATTAATGTTATTGAATTTTAAACTTTTTCCTGTTTTCAAAAAACTAAAAAACTTTACAGTCATTAATTATTAAGATTTCTTAATAAACCACATTAATTTATTTTTGTAAAATAGCTAAAATAGGCGTTTTTTTTTTGTTTTTTTTTGAGGAATACTTTTTTTTCTCCAAAACATTTTTTGATTAATTTTAGATCAGACATATTCTAAAATATTAGGAGAGTTGGAAGGTAATATTAATAAGTTAATTCAATATTTAAGTATACTAATTAAATAAATATGCATTTTTTGATTTTTAAAATGGTTCCATTGAATTTTCAATTAATTATGGAACGATACCACACAGAAACAAGTAATATAAAAGAATTTTTTAAGTCGATTGCTACTTAGGTCAACAAAGAAAATTTTTTATTAAATAATTGCATTTAATATAAATATGTATATACATATGACGATCACAATAATAAGTCTCAAAGCATCTTTCAAATTAACATTAAAAACTTTTTAACCACATAAAAATTTGTAATTACAATTTTTTAATACAAACTGAAAAAAAAGTTGAACTTATTTTAAAACCAGTGTAACCAAGAATGCTGACGTCTAACTAGCACATGATTACTCAGGTTAAGTTAACTCTTCATCACAACTTTAACGAAAGTTGTTTTATCCAATTGTGCTGCCATCTAGAGGAACAATATTGACTGAAATATATCTCTTAAAATATAATTAATTAAATTAATTTAATTAATGATTCAATACTTGTAAAAACTGTATTAACATCAAGTGTCATACATTACAAGCTTAAAAAAATGTATTTGAACTTGAGTGAATGAGTAAAAAGTATTTTATTAATGACTGAAAAATTGGACAAAAGATATATATTTTTTTATATATTTATTTATTTATAGGGATAGTGTGAATTAACAGTAGGAATTGAAAAATAAAGACTATCACATTTAAGTTGTCCGCATTAAGTCAGCATTTCTCAAACTGTGGGGCGCCCCCCACGCCCCTAGGGGGACGTGATAACACTACGAGTGGGGAGCGCGGATATTTAAAAGTCGAAATCAAATGGTTATTTAAAAAATTATTAATTCACTGAAAGTAAACAAACAAAATACTTCCTAACAAAATAAAAAATAAAATACACATTTACACTGATATAATACACTTAAAAATGTATTAATACTGCGCAATATTTTTTTTAAATAATTTAACAATATTAAGTTAAGAACAACATTAATAATTACCACTGAACCCATGGGCTTGTGATATATAAAATTATGTACAAAAAGTAACACTTATCTTGATAACTTGTACGGTTTATAATCAGTCCCTTTTAAATGTGGATTAAAAGTCACACGATTCGCAGCCCAATGCTACCATTTTCCACGTAGGCGCGAGTTCGTGATGTATTGGTGTTGGGAGGTGAAAAGGAATAAATAAGTAAAATATTCTGAAATAAGTAAATTTTTTGCAAACACTGTCAAGGTCCTTCTATTGCATTCCAAAGCCTTCTGAATAATGTGACGGATAGCAGGGCTCAAAAAAAGTTCGTACGTCAAAAAGACGTATGTATCCGCCCGGGGAAATTAATGCTTTGGCTGAGGTTAAATTATGTTTTAACAAAAAAGAGCTAAAAATGAAGAACAGAATGCTGTTTTAAAGCACTTTTTCATGCTGTGATTTTGCTTAAGAAGTTTCAGGTTGTTTCAAATAAGATTATAAGCGTCATTGTTTTCTTTTTAAACAAAAGTTTACAAATCAATATGATTTAATGATTTCGTTTTTTTTAAATAAATAATGACGAAATATATCTAAATGTACATTTTATTTTAATACTAGGCAAAGTGTCATAAAGCAAAGAAATTACAATAGTTTATTTATCCATAATAATTTCATTCTTTAACAAAATAACAAAGAATTTTTCCTACCTCTTGAAATTAAAATGGAACGCTTTGAATATTTTGTAGGAGTTATACATTATGCATCTTGCAATCTTATAACAAATGATTATTTCTCAACTTAAAACAGATCCCCAAGCCCATTCTATAATTAAAAGTTCAGTACTACATATAATGATATAAATGATGAATTTTAACCTTAACGTCGAACTCCTTGTAAAATTTAGAGGGTTCTAGAACAGTTACTCCTGGGATTGGGTTGCGAGAGATCCCAGAATAATTATTATATAATTAATATTTATAAACATTGTGGTGAAAGCATATTTACCATCTACTAACCAAACGTACATTGCATCCATTAGGAAGCATAGTTAATAAGGGATTTGTTCCTACAAACTTTCATCTAATTGTCACGAAAGCCTCCATTAGTGAGAATCTAAGAGACCTATGAATAATAACTGAAATGTAGTTGATAAAAGGAATAACACCTATCATTATGTAACAATCCCGACAAAAACTTATTCCATGTTTTGAATAAAATTTATTTAGAGTTATAATTAGTAAACGTTTATCAAATCACGTTTTGACGTAAATAGAAATTTTTTTTGAATGCTGGTATATTGCATAGGAGGGGAACGCGCGGCCTCCGTGAGTTCCTTGGGCGGCCTTCATAAAAGTTAACACTTGTATTAATTAATATTTAATTATATACAAGGGTGAGTCAAATGAAAGGCTGCTGATTCCAATAGTCTGTAACTGATTCTTTCAAAGTGTCATCCGACACGAATCTTGTAACTTTGAGATGCTTTTTAGTTTTCAAAAAATGTGAAAGTCGTATGGCGACAAATCTGGGCTGTATTTAGAATGTTTCACCTCGTATCGTTGCTCATCAATCTGTACACTTGTGTCGGGTGTGATTGCGAGGTAGCTTTGACTCGGTCTTGGACTGTCTTTGCAACTTTCATGTCCTTCTACGAACCGTTTGCTCCAATGATTCACAATGGTCACCGTACACGGCGATTAATTTCTTGTTGGAAACACCTTTAGCTGTCAAAAACCTGACCACACTACGTTACTCCTCTTTTGGAGCGCCCATTAATACACGCTACAGTCTTCAACCCAGTGTACAAGCGCGCCGTAAAGAACTTTAACCTCATACTTTTGCGTCACTTTCGTAAATGAGAGATATGCCACGCGCGTGCGTCGCAGATGATAGAACGAACCATTCTTGCACAGGAGCAGGGCTCGCTTTCATTTGACTCGTCCTCGTAGATAACAACAATTTGCAAATCAATGTAATTTAATAAAGAATCACATGCATGTATGGATGTTTCAATGACTACTTGTGGGAATAGCCAGTTGCACTTTTCAAAAATTAGAACTCAACCTAGTGCAACACGGCAACTCAACCAGACATGTTACATGACCACTAAACGCAAAAACTCTTTCCTCACTATTATTGTTTTGTCTGACTCCATGTACGTTAAAAATTGGTTTTTAAGCACGAATGGCATTTGAATAATAACCAAGTCTTTAGTTATAAGTTTCTGTTGATTGAGATATAAAAATTATGTACTAAAAACACGCTAGTGACTTATCATTTGTAAATATAGTAATGTGCTGGTAACAAACTCATCTTGTATTGCTAACGACCATTGGGAAAATCTAGTTATCGTGTGGTCTTAATCTGTGGTTTTACTAGTGCACTGTGTTATTATATTTCTAACAAAAAAAAGTATACGCTTTCATGGATAATTTGTTTAATATTTTAATATTCGTTTTTCTCTAGCAAGTCAAATTGTAAGAGAATAAAATTCAATGAACAAAACCTTTAAAGTAGAGTGAGAGTTAGATTATATGAGATTTTATGTCAAAAAATAAATAAATAAGGATTTAATTTTTTTCTCTTTTGTAATATTTCTATTTCATGCACAAAATTGTTAAAGTAATTCAAAAACTATAATAGTTTCATAAAAGGCGCATTTAAAAGTACATAAAGCTATGCGGCCTCCTTTATTACTATCTAATTTACATTTGGCCTCTAACGGTAAAAAGGCTCTCTTCCGCTGGTATATTGTATACTTCCGAACATGTTTGCAAACAATAGGTATCAGAGATATCAAATATTTACAAAAAATTAAATTTTAATTTCGAAAGCTAGATTATTAAAATACCTTGGCAAACCAAAAAATCGAAAATAACAAATTTTTTATTCATAAATTCATGCATTGTTCACGAAATTAATTACCATTTCAATCCACCTAAGTGATTTATAACGTATTTCAAAGTTGCAATTTCTTAAAAATATTTTTAGTAGAGAAAAAAGAATTTTCGGAAAAAAAAAAAAAAAAAAAAAAAAAAAATTAACCAAAACAAAAAAAAATTTTTCATTTATAAAAGGTATTTTGATTAACACACCTCAGCTTATTGTAAAAAAAAAGTTCTTAGAATAATAAAAGGCCCCTGCAGTGATTTTCTGATACACTGGTCAAGGCTAACTCTGACCTTCTCTAACCTCCTCCTCCCTTTTTGCTATTTAAGTGCCAAGAGAGTCATCAATCCTTGATTTAAAGCTCAATTTTGAGACGAGATTTAGGAATCTAGAATGGAAGAATTGGAGTTCCTTAATAGAAGTTCCATCCTCCTTGCGATCTGCTTATATCTAGTCAGTGTCACTAACTTAAGCATTAAAACAGAGCATGATTACCTCACGAAACACCTGTACAGGTTCAATTTAATAGAACTGTCACACAACGTGCCCTTTATATAATGCTACAGACATCTGAGGAGGCCATTTGATCTCTTGTTCTGAACTCAGCGACGTTAAAGGGGCTGTTACTGTTATAAGTCATTGTTGCTTTTATGGTGTTTCTGAATTGATTTGGACTACCCGTCAAAGACTTATAGGGTAGTGATTATATCTTATGTAGGTTTAAAAACTATAATAAATGGCTTAAGGTATCCGACTACGTTCGGAACCATGATTTTAAAAAAAAATTTTAAAAATTAACTTAGAATAACCTTTCTTCAAAATGTTCTCCTTTTATAAAAATGCTTTTATAATAATAATATTTTGTGCTTAGATAAAGTAAAGACACTTCAGAGTGTCTCAACTAGGAATTTTGAAAAGTTCAAATTTTTTTTAGTCATCACCAATTAAAATAATTATCGGCGTTTTTTTCTTAAAATTTCTCTCCTCTTTTGTAGTAAAATATGGATAAATCCACTTCTAAGTTATATGCTTCAAAAATTCTAGTTGAACCTCTGTACAGAGGTCTGAGCTATGTACAGGCAAAATATTATTATAATAGAAGCTTTTTTCATAAAAGGAGAATGTTTTGAAAATTAGTCATTCTATGTTCATTTTTTGTCAAAATATTTTACTTAAATAATTTTTTATTGTAATACTATTTTTAAAACAATTTTATATACATTTTCTAATCTGAGTGACACTAAATATCATAAATATTATCCATTTATACGCTTTTGCAAAATCACGGTTCCGAACGTAGTCGAATACCTTAATTGAGAAATATAAAATCTCAGCTCACTATAATCAAAAATTAAATCATAACATAAAATGAGTAGGTAATGGGATAGATATATCCAATATTCCTTCGCGGAGAGATTTTCCCAATTTATACATTACTTCAAAAGAATTACAATTACCTCAGAACATTTTATTTACACTAAAATTATTAATCACATATTTCTCCAGAAGGTTTCAGTATCTTAATATTTCACTGAATGTTATTTTTTTCTATGCAGCAAGCTCTGACTTAATACTCTATTAATGTCTCTAATAACTATTAGAAAACTTGTTCTTATATTATAAAACTTATGAATAAACCATTCAGGATGAGGAATTGAAAAAAATTGCTCTGAAGACGTTATTTTAACTTATTTCCTAATATGTTTCAAATCAAGAGATAAAACTGTTATAAGAGCATAATTTCGTAAGAAAGATTATTCTACTTATCTTAGTAATAAATTAAATAAATTTATTCAAGAACTTATTTATATATACATTTCATATTATCTTATCAATTTTGCTAGTGGCCCAGAACTTCAAAAGAAACTCTAAATTAAGAAATTAAGGAATTAGGAGGACTTATAGGTGCATTGAACGAATTTAATATATGTCAGCCAAAAAAAGATTTTCCCTTCAATGAAAAAAACTTTTATAAGTAATGTAACATGTTTCCTATTGAATAAAATGCTTTTTTGTTAAAGGGAATGAAAGTTTTTGAAAAATTTCACAATTATAGAAGAGTAAGAGAAAAAATAAGCAAATAAAGATGTAACAGACTTTTAACAAAAAGCCAGTCAATCATTTTGCGTGAGACGTCCCAAAATGGCTTCGAAAATAAATTTTTCAAAAGAAACTTCAGTTTAGAAGCAGAAAGAAAATTAAAATCTCGAGAACAGAAGAAACAGTTTACTTTCCTTCGATGTCGTAACACATTTCTTCCCTGATCTGTCAGTTACCAAGAAATGAAATGCATTTTGATCAAATGCTTGAATATTCCCGAGCAATTTATGTATTCATATCTGTTTATAGCTCCGATGTCAAAGAACATAATTTAGATACGGTTTTTCACTGGTTGTTAAAAGTAATTTATAAATGCAAAATTTAACTTTTCAAGTATTGATAAATTGTCTGAATTTTAAGAAGAAAAATTATATAAAAATGGTAGGGGGTGACTTTTAAAGCTCATAAAATTCTCTTATAAATGACAATTTATTTTATTACATATCAATCTAATTCACTTTTACAATTTAAATCTTAACAACTGGTCCAAAAGTAACTTCATACACTGCATATACAAAATCTTGCAATATCACTTCAAAAAACAAAATCATTTCGCAACAGAATTCTACATTTGCATACCAGAAGCACAAAAGAAATCATTGCAAAAAATAATTAAAACCCATTAGAGTTCAAAAAGTACATAACACAAGCTCAATTTAACAAATAGTTTAGTTTGTAGTGGTAGCCTTGTGACCATGATCACGAACTCATAGCCGGTGTTACTTTTTTTGAGTCGTGGGCTCCAGGCTCGGTATATCTAAAGCTAGATGTGCATATAGGTAAATACACAATAAATCTATCAATATACACAGTTCGTACGATAGCGTAATTTGGAAATTTAAAGAGTAGTCTGCCAGCTACAGTGTCTAGGAGTAGATGGCTATAAGCATTTTTTTTCAATATTAATGCCATGACTTAGATTTCAATAACATATAAACAGTATAAAGACATACAACATTATGAAATACCAGCAAAGAAGATAGACAACGTCTAATATATATATATAGAGAGAGAGAGTGTGTGATATGTAACAATTCCTTATAGTATCCTTTTAAATATCTTTTAATTTTTTGGTTCAGGACTAACGCGTTAACTCTAATCATAATCGGATGTTAAAATTGCATCAGAAATTTCTCCCACCTGTTTCTGACCAATCATGGCACATGTTAGAAAGTTGTCACGCGACCTTCACAACCGATATAAAAAGCGAAACTTCTTTGTGCTCATTATCTTTGTCTGCTTGCTTTCACGACACAATTGTGGCTGCCTGTTTTAGCCTGTTTGCTGTTGTGTTTTAGATATTGTTTTATGTATGCTGTTTACGCGTAATGTTTGTGTACTTCTACAAAAAGTACTAAAAAGTACCAAGTGTCCTCCAGTATGCTACGAAAAAACGAACATAATATTTAATAATCAAAAAAAATCTACTCGGTGCCGGGTATTTCATATATACATGTGTTTATTAATTATTTCCATTAAAATCTAGTCAAAATTTATTGTAAAAATCTCATTTTTTCTTCTTTTTTCTTCCATCACTGAAAGGCGGAATTAGTGCCTTATGAAATTGATAATTTGATGGAAGAAATTGTTGATCTTGCAGACAAATAAATTGAGACAAATAATCATGACATTCAAGAACTGTTGAATTGCCACAATCAGAAACTGAGAATTTATGAGTTTATATAAATGAGCATGCATGAGCATGAGCAAGATATTGAAGAACTCTTTAGAACCCTACTATCAAAACATCGAATGGCGGTTGAGGATTTGACAGAATGTCTCAGTTTAGTTGAAAAAGGGTTACAATTTTTTGGAGAAAATACAGCTTTCAACGAAGAACAAATTTTTTTAACAAAACAATGAATAATAAATCTATTAGCATGATTAGAAAATTTTGCGGTTGAAAAAAAACATTATGCCCGCACACTACTTGTTGGATATTATTAAACATTCACCATCAAAATAACTTCGGTTTGCGATTTTTTATTTGTGTTATCTAAGAATTTATAAAACGTTTTTTGTTCTCAATTATTATTTTCATTTATCTCTGGTCCTAACTAAAAATAATTTATATGTATTTATATGCGAAATTATACCCCGACTTACGCAAATTTGACTTACGCCATTACCACTCTGTCCATCCTATTTCGCTATCATACCTAACTTCGTGGTATTACTGTATTCAACTTTAAATACTTATTATCATGCAAGATGTATAAGCCAATGAGTTATTTAACCAGAAGAATCAATTGAACTTTCATCATTTATTTCCTCTGAATGAAATCAAATAAAGATTGGTTAATTTTCTTCCCGATTTTATTATATTCGATTCTTTGCAACAAAACGATTTTGAAGTTATGTAGAATATCATTGAATTATTTGAGCATCATTTGCATATTAATTGCTTTTCTAAATGGCAAATCACGGATGTTTTCTGTTCAATTACGTGTTCAAATAGGAAATACTAGGCTTTGTATGTTTTTTTTTTATTTTCTCCGTTATCTGGAAATGACATCACAAAAAATAATACATCTCTCCTATAAAAAATTCCAGGAAATTCCTTAGGGTTTTTCTTTTCACAAGTTAAAACTACCTCTGAGGCATAAAAATTGTGCACGGATGACATTTCAATTACTTCAATTTATAATTTTTTCTTCTATTTTTTCATCTTCCTACGAAAAGTTTATACAAGTTCTTAAAGAAGTTCAATAATTATTTTTTCCGTACCCCTGAAATTTAATTAATGTTTAGCATTTGAGATTTTTAATGTAAGTTACAAGACATACAAATTATTTCTTTATAATTAAAAAAACCCATTGAAATAAATCAAAAATTATACATACATATTTTGTCTTCTAGTGAAAATTCTATCCATTTTTAATGAAATTATATCTGTCAAGCTCAGTTGTTTATTAAATATTTAATCAATATTTTATACTTTAATAAAAGATATAACACAATTCTTCAATCTAGTATGAGATTTCTGTAGGAGAAGATAACAGTTCGATAGAGATAGTATGCGTCAGGCCGTAGGAGCAATTTATTGATATTATTGTTCAACAAATCATGAGTAAATACATTACTTCTGCTTTGTTATAGCAAAGTTCGAAACTGTTTTAAAATCTTGAAGGCAAGTTGAACTGAACTTACAAGAAACTCATTGCAGGGATAATGATTCTTAATTCTGCACAAATGCTTACTTGTTTTCATCCGTCGTATGCTGTGTCCATTACAAATGACAGGTCTTGAAATTTAATTTATTTTGTAAAATTTTCCCCATCATTTTCTGGAATCCGGGACATCTCTAGTTTATCGGCGAAATGGGGACTTCGAACGAAACTCTGTCTCACCCTCCCCACTGCTTCTTACAAGACGTTTGGCAGGCTGCTGTTTTTTATTTTACTCAAGCAAACTCTGTTCTTAAGTTGATGATACCGTAGCAAAATGCTGTTGTTGGTCGGTGCTACTTTTCCGCAGTGATTCCTAAATGCACGTTGTACACAAAAAAGATGAACAAATCTTGCATACCCTATTACGCAAAAACTTTTCAGTCATTGTCACCATGTTTGAATTTCATTGTTATTGTTGTTTTTTATGCCACCTCAGCTCGACAGTGTCAGATTCAGGCCCACGAAATTCATTATGACAAGGGGCTAGATGTGCGCCTGTCGTTAGCCGTAGCCTTGAGCACCATACAGATGATAGTACGATTTAGCTCAGTCCCACCCCAATTTTGAGGGTAAATATCCTGGGAGGGTCAGGGACCTCCCATCTCTCACCTCTTCCCCCCAACCTCACGTAAGGACTTGTGGCTCGACGGATATTTAGAGTATCCCCATGCCGCAAAGACTATAAATTTACAAACTTCCATGCCATCCCCGGGATTCGAACTTAGGTCCTACGCCAGAGCAGTCAAAAACACTGACCACTATACTGGATGAGCGACATGTTTAGATTTTAATCACAGTGATCTTTAATGTGCTGTTGACCAATGGAGCACACAAGGGGGTGTTCCAGGTGTCCAGACACCCCCCCATAGCACTTGATTTTTTTCGATTGGTTATAATACTATATATATATTACGTAAAATTTAATTATGTATTTGTTATTAATAACTAATTTTATTAATTAATGCTCATTATTTATTAAATAGTTAATTTTTTTTGTATTGATTTCTTCCCGAAAATCGACAAAATCAAAGGAATATGTTGGGCAGCGTATTGGAGCATGATACCAAAATGGTGGACTTTTGACCCTGGACCCCTCCCCCCCACCTTTGAAACATTTTTGTGTGCGCTACTGCTGTTGATCACTGGGGAAAAGAAACTAGGTTTATTTCTCTTCACATTCCTGTATCACTCATTATAATATATTCAATAGTTTCAATAATATGATCTATTAAAATTGGGCCCATAATTTGTGCTAACCCTGTATTTCACACAAAATCCTGTGGCATATAAAATTATTGGGGAAATTCAACTGGTAAATGTCCCTTAAAATTAATAATTACTATTTCCAGTTCAAAATAAGACGAAAAATTCCTTGTTATTCATTATTAACAAGCTTAAAACTAAATTTTTGAGATAATCAATAAGGCGCAATTGTCTCTATCTGGTTATTATAGTCAGCTGAAGAATAGCCAATCCCTGTTTCATCTTTCTAAATCCTGCTATGGACATGATAAATCTGACTGTGCTCAAAGTCTTAACCTTACCGGCGAGGAGAAAATTAGGAGCAAAAGGTTTTAAGGTGTTTTTCTTCACATTTAACCTGTGGTTCAAATAATGAGATCTTTAACTAAATCCTGCGAGTTTATCACCTAGCGTAACATTAATTAACAATCAATCATTTAGAAAATCGATAGATACAGCAAAGAAATATGTTAAAAGTAATTTCTTATTTTTTAAACGGGTCAAGGATTTATATGACAGAATAAGGTTTGACATTTTTCAAGTTAAAAATTTACATAATATATTTGTTAAATTCTGAGTGGTTTTAATTGAGAACTCGAAATAAACAAAAATTAAAAATATACTTTTAAAATTCAGCAATATTTTTTGTAATATGCAAGATTCATTATAAGTGTTTGTGTACAAAAATCATATCATACAAAGGGAGGCAATATACGTTATTATAAGAAATATACAAAAAAATTATCAGGTAACAGAAAGTACTAAAAGTTAATGAAAAACGAACTTTTAACTATTTAAACCAGCGTTTCTGAAACTGTGGGGCGCGACTCCCTAGAAGGTCAAGATAATTCGACGAGGAGGGCACGAGCCTATTAAAAAGCCGAAAACAAAAAAGATCATTTAAAAAATATTAATTTACCGAAAGTAAACAAACAAAATATATACATTCTGACATAATAACAAAAATAAAATACACACTTATTCTGATGTAACACACTTATAAATGTATCAGTATTGCACAATGTATTTTATAATTTATTTAACAATACTAAGTTAATCACAAGTAAAATTAAAAACAAAAATTAACATTTATTTTCATAATTTGTACGGTATATAATTAACTCCTTAACTGCCGATTAAAAGTTACGCGATTATCTCCCCAATTGTCATCGTTTTCCACGTAGGCACGCGTGTGTGATGTATTAAGGAGGGGGGAATAAGGAATAAATCAGAAAATTCTCTGAAATTAAAACCTTTGTAAACACTCTCAAGGTAATTTTATTACATTATAAAAACCTTCGGAATAATTTTATGGATAACAGAGCACAGAAAAATCGTACTTCGGAAAGACATATATGTACGTCAGGGGAATTAACGCTTTGGATGAGTGAGTCATTCATATACGCCGATGGCTCTTAAGAGGTTAAAGTCGTATTGTAGCTTTAGTGGCAAAGTATAGTATTATTGAATTCAATACATTGTTACTGTATGGAAGGAAGGGGGCGATGAAAAATATGATTGAATATTGCGTCGTAAATATTGAAACTTTGAGAAGCACTGATTTAAACCATATGTCAAATCTCAAGGTGTAGGCTCGATGGCTTAAAGATAGCATGCTTGCTTCGAAAGCCTAAGGTTGCGAATTCAATCCCGGCTGGAGTCGATAGATTTTCTAGATTCCAAAACTATAAGCAATAATATTGTTACGTTGATCCAGGTTCGAGGATTTTATGCAAAACAGTCACAAAGAAAAAATAACAGTTCTTTAAAAGCGATGCAAATTTATTGTCGATATTCCAATTCTTGAAATACAGGATTCAGCAATAATATTCACGGAGTAAATCTCAGAATGTCTTCACACTTTCAATAGCAGACACAATTATAAGTGTCTAAAATACACTAAGTAAAAGATTATTCACAAGCACAGCCGAGCTAATCGGTAATTACGGTCATAACAAGTTTACTAATCGCTGGTTGAATCAAGACTGACTGTTTCGGCGAGCACCACTCTATTTATAGACGCAGTGGAAACTTCCAGAAAGATAACCGTTCGCGTTTTAGAGTGTGACATTAATGTATTTCTCTACAAATTTCTAGAAGAATCCAGAGGATCCCGAAAAGTCACCCACATGATCTCTAAAATGGTCGCCAAAGGCACCAGATTCGCGGACAACTTGATCGCCAAATATGATGCCAACTTGGCTCCATCGCCAAGATCTTGCCAAGTTCCCATTAAATCACCATTACAGTGTAAGGGACGATATTGTTTGTGAATATTCCACACCACGCTAACGTGAGAACTTTGACAAATTAATGGTACATCAGCTTCCCTGCACGGTGGGTTGTCAGTGGAATTAGGACTTGAATCAACAAAATTTGACAACCCTGTTTATCAAATTTCGAAAATGCATGAGAGATTTTAGTGTTGAACACCCGAATTCGCATTATATTCTTGTTCTATGAATCATACTCGTGATTCTTATTTATTTACTTCATTTTACAACTTACACAAATATTCTTGCACTTGATATGAGCAACAATTCTCCGAGGAAAAGTTCGTGCTGAAGTTGATGGTTGCATAACTTTTAACAGAAAAACAAAAATAAGCGTTCAGATTAGTAAAGACTTGTTGTTTACGATGCTTTTGGCACAATTCCTAGGTTAAACAAATTATTTCAGTCAGTAGCTTAATTTGTTACTAAAACGACGGAACGTACCTGCCAAAAATAAATATTGCACTATTTAAAGGCTATGAAAATCACTTAAAAATAATTAAAACGCATGTCCTTTAAATGCCCATCTATCAAGTTGCTAATTATTCTTTTGCATTGCTTTAACTGAGACAATATCACATAAAGTAAAAAAAAAGGTTGGCGTCAAATTTAAGTTTGAATGTTCTCAACTTGATATTGGCATGATGAGATATTAAATATAAATCAGAGCTTATTTATTATAAAATTTATAACACATTTTTTTTTGGTAACCAATGTTTAAGTTTAAATTTTTATAATTAATTTTAATTAACTATTTTAATTCAAGTTTTTATCGTTTTATATTACTTTACGTATTTATGTATTATTCGTAATTTCTTCATAAATAATAAAATATTTGTTATTTATATTCATAGTTGAAAAGGAGGCTTGGAGGTGTAATTTTCTTCTTTTTTTTTTTTTTTCAAATTTTTCACAGAGGGGTGCAAAACAGTTAAAGTGAAACATTGATAATTATTATGCATGAAAAAATATAATCCATCTTTTCCTGTTTTATATTACTGAATTTTTTTATAATTTATTACGAAAACAACGAAAATGTAAATGTATACAATAAGTAATTTATTTTAAAAAAAATATTACACATACTTATTTGAAATGATGACTGTCAATTATTTTTTTAAGTCAATGTGAAAAGTTTAATATAGAAAATGCACTTCGTAGGTAAGCATATTAACATGACTTATTATTTTATCCGAGTGCTAAAAAAATGATAAATGAAATTTCCCAATAATTACAGACATATTAACTATAATAATAAGAATAAACCGATCTTGGATATGAATTTATCATTGTAATGTTATATTGATCAACATCATTGCTTTAACAAAAAGCTAAATTTCTATAACAAGACTATTTTAAAAAATGTAAAACTATCTATTTCGGTATTGAAGGTAATGTGTATAAAGAAAAAATGTGTGCTATTATTATTTTCATTCTATATGAAAAGTGCGATCTTTTAATATAATGAACTATGATTCGAAAAGCACAAAAGTTAATCATTCATTTAAAATGGTAACAATAAAAATAATATATATGTATGTTACCAAATGATATTCACAACAATGGTCATTTCAGCTCGTAGTGAACTTCGAAGGATACATTTAATCATGATTTATACCGGCTGTATTTGAACTTTCGCATCAAGCTACCAACGCAATATGCAACCTGCATAAGAATGCGAAACAAATATATCTGAAGATGTTTCACACGATTAAAAATATGTATTTCTCAACTCTTAGACTTTTTGCAAAAGTTACCTGAAGCAGTTCACGTCTATTCAAGAACTTAGTACGAAGAATCATTGCTGTAACTGGATGGATCCATGAACTATCACGCATCTTTCATTATACGAGACTTCATGAAAACTGAAACTTTGTACACTATTTGTACACTTATAGAAGTATTTTTACAAACTCACATCTGTGTATATTAAGTAAATAATGATCAACAATTATTTTCAGCTTCTTATGTTAGAGTTGTGTTTTTTTATAATGGAAGGTACTATATATTATATCCATACTCAGTTTTGTTTCATTCTGTTTTACTTTCTGTTTGGTCGAAGAAATTTTATCTTTTCCTATAGGTTGTCACATTTCCTCAACTAAAACTCTACAAATAGCTCTGTACATAAGCAATTCTTTGCACATATTCAATGGTATTATTTTCAAGATCCACTATGGAAGTATTAAAAATCCAAACTGTGATTTATTAAAGTGTTTAAAATTAATCACAGAAGACACATTATAGCTCAGCTTAAAATAAATCGCTGAACTGTATTTATTAGGAATAATTTGAACATTCTACACTCACAATAATTCAGAGATTATTATTTCCATTTTACTTGTAAGCATGTTTTCTATTGTTTATAATTGACACTCGAGATTTAACATGCAAAATTACTTGTACCTAAGAATTAATTCGATTTAATGAGGTGGTAAAATATTTAATAAATACCCTAGAGGCATGTACAATTTCTGAGTATAATTAACTAATAAATTAAAAGGGAAATCACATTTAATTTTTAACAATTTCTTGTCAATTAATGTAATTATCATAACTTGAGGGAAACTTGAATTAATTTTTTTGGGAGAAATTGAATTTCTAGTCAATATTATTATTTAAGTTAGTATTTCACGCACTTTATAATATCGTGTGTATCATATTCCACAAAATATTAGCTATTACCAATTTACAGGTAAATCTCATAGGGGAAAAAAAGAGAAAAAAAGTTTAGATTTCCAAGGAAAAGCTTTTAAAAGTAATTTTCTCGTTTAAAAAATGCTGCGAATTAACATAAAAGAAAAATAAAACAAATAATACCCATCTGATGATAGGTTTAGAATATAACCCCAACTTATCAATACAATCTTTTAAAATCCTCAACAATTTCCCCACTTATATGTTTCATCAATATTTTATCCTTACATTCCATTCCGTCAATTGCAGGATTTTTAGTAATTTACTACAGAGATGCATTAGTAATACGATAATGGTTGCACATAATTGAAACGTTGCAGCTTTTAGATTGCACTTAAAAGCCCAAGGAGACGGCGGAAATGGTCACAGAGAAATCTATAGCCATATATTTATATTAAGAAAATGAAACATTAAACAGGAAAAGAAACAAAGTAAATAATAAAATCAAAGATCATTCTTAGCAAAAAATAGACGGAGAGAAATCGGCCCCATTCTTTTTCGTATTTTTCTTTTGTAAAATTGTATCCTAATTTTGCATTAAAACTGTAGAAAATATATTTGAGAAATAGCAATTATCTAATTTTTGCATAAAATCGATAAAATTATAATTTCTGGAAAAACATTCCTTCAAAAATAGAATGAATGTAACATTTTTCAATTTCCCCTAAATTTTGTACATGTTTTTCCATGTTCTAAAAGTACACCAGAAACAAACACTAAAAACACTTAGGACAAGTGTTGTCCTTACTTAATTCTTTTTAACTAATAATTTTGGATGTATATGAAATTATTCATAGAATTACTTAAGTGTTGTATATGAATATTTCTAGATTTTTGTGCATTTCAATCACTTTTAAAATGTTATAAAATGTTAAAAGTTCCTTGAAGATTGTTTTTATGTTTCAAAAGATTTATTTCAGAAACATATTACCTTATTTTATAAATTAAAGCTCCTGCTTTCTTAGTAGCAAGTAATTATTTTTAAAAAACATCCAAAAGTTAAAAGAACATGCAAACCAATCCCAGAATTGCTATCCATGCTATTAAATAAAAATGGGAAAATTCTATTAACTCTGGAGGCTTAAAATATGAAAATAGTTCAAGGAAAGTTTTACAACAATCTAAAATTGATTACCATGAATCGCAATCATGCAAGCGCATAAGAAAAAGGAGAGAAAATTTGTAGAATATTAAATATTTCAGATTTTGTCACGCAATCCTCTCTAATGGATTATCTCATACATTTTACCAAACACACAAAAGGCTTGAATATTCTCTCATGAAAATTTTAATACATATTTTAAAACTAACTTCAAGATATTTTAATATTGTTCTACATATTTTTCGTTATCAACTAACTATAAATGAAATTTATGTAACCTCAAGAGTTAAAAATAAACGCGATCGGTTCGAACGATTACAATTTTGCAATTTAATAGGATAACTTAACAGCAGTTTATACAGTTCTCAAAGTATCGTATAAATTATGAAATGGTGCTGGGAAAAAGATATATTTTATTAAAATTCAAAGATGTGGCTTGGTAATGAAACCAACGTAAAATGTCCTCCTCCTAACTTTTTTTTAACATGTCGTATAAATTATTATTTGCAAAAATATGCCGTTTTCATTTTATCTTTTACATGTGTTTATTTTTTGAAAATTAATAGCGTATGTGATAAATAAAAAGAAATATATTATCTTTATATAAGATTATGCAATTTCTAGATAATTTCAAATTTCGAAGAACTTACAGATACATGAAATTTTTTCAGAGAGAATAGAAATCATATGTCTCTCTCTTTCCCACAAATTAAGAAAAAAACTTTTTTTTACTAAACACTAACATCCTAAATTCTTAGAAAGGTGCTAAAATTTGAAAGTGTTCACAAAATTGTCTACATAATTGATAAAACCAATATTTGCCAAATTTATTAACAATAAACTTGGTTATAACTATTATATTTATAAAATAAACAGCGTAAATAACGCTGGATGAATAACACATTGTGTTGTTTACTGTTATAGGAACTGAAACAGATTCGGTCAAATTTAATGAGACTTTATATTTTAAATTCACCTTTATTTTTCTTTTTTCTATTTTCTATTTTAGTATTGAATCATATTTGCTTACTAAGATAAATTTTTTAAACTTTTTCACCAATGCAATACAGTATTAGCGATAGCATTTCATTCTTTTTTTCTGTCCTGTCAGATTACTTTCATCTTTGATATATATATATTTTTTGAACTCTTCAACACACATAACTTAAAACCAGTTTCTAAAAATAAATGTATTAACAAATCATTAGTTATATACCCTTATTTTAAATGACTAATATAGGAACTTCAACTTTTTTTGAAGAAATAAATTTTAAAAAGTATATTAATCAAGCTATAAAAGTTACTGCAACTCGTAATAAAGCAAAAGTAATACGAATTATATTTGGTTTGAAATATTACATGAGGGGAGGTATTTTACTCGATAAGTATGCCAATTTAAATATTACTTTTATCGATCTCCATTTTATAGAAATATTTATATTTGATTAAATCAAACATATTAACAATATTTTTAATTTATTATTTACTTCAATTGAATCATAAAACAAGTTTTTAAAAATGATTTCACCTAAAAGTTTACCTATAAAATATAAAATATATGTTTGTTAAGATAAAAAATGAACTTCTTGGAAAAGCTTCAGTTCATAAAAAGTTGATATTGATTTAAAAAATGAAAAATTCCATTACACAAATTAATTTTTAATTTAAATTTCTATATACCATAAATAAATACAAGGAATTTAATAAAATGCACATTTACATTTATTATTTGGCAACTTGGTATAAAACGATTTCCAGCAATAATAAACTTTTAAAAACGTTTATTTTTTTAAAAAAAAATATTCTTCCTGTTATGAGAAGCTAAGCCTAAATTTCCATCCATTACATGCTCCAACGTACTCGCAATTAAATTCTTAACCTCGAAAATAACCCAAGCTTCCCCGACATCATTACAATTTGAAAATTTCTCAAAACTTTTTCCTCGCAAGGGATTACAAAGTACTACAACAACAACCAAGAAAGACGATTGATATTAATTCCAAATTTATGAAACGTCACACTGCAACAGCTGCTGCCACTGCCAGAAATAAAATTATAATGATCATCTCTGAAGCAACCACGAAACACAAGATATAGAGGGAGCGGGGTGACTTTTCTCCCTGTTGGCGCTACACCAAGGCTGGAGATATTTAACCTGCGAGACACATTGGATTATTGGCTCAGTTTCATGTTCGCTTAGTAAGGACTCAACGGGATGGTTTATCTTCCTGTTGTTTAAATCGTGCTCGAAGCGTCATTTATTCATCCAGATTGGCAACACCATCGTTATAATTCTTCAAACTCGCACTGCTTGATCTGCAGGGATCATGAGAATTGGCGCGGAAACTCTAATGAGCAAATAAGAACAATATTTTGGAACATATTTGAAAATGATCAATAATGATCTGAAATATTAGTTAAATATATATAGTAAGCACTTGATTAAACTTGTTGTAAGAGTTACATTGATAAATATTTGATACATTGTTTGTTTTCGGGGTAATGAATAATGAGATTTTAATAAAACATGTTCGTTAAATGTTCCGGAATATTTATATCTCTCGTGTTTATTAATGTATTAATAAAGTGGCTTTCTAAGGGTTTCTCCATGCATATTTTAAGAAAAGGGAATGTCAATATTTCCCTTCCTATAAAGTTGAGTCGAAATGAATTTTTAAGGGAAACATAATATCGAAATGCTTACAGTTTCTTTCAAAATCTTTTCAATGAATTAACTTTCTTATTATAAATTATATTTATAAATATAAATTTATTTCGACGTATTTAAAGTTTATTGTAAATAATGTTTTTTACTAATTAAATTTTCTTTAATTTTTCA
>BMAV01003267.1:0-53239 GCA_019973955.1 Trichonephila inaurata madagascariensis | reverse complement strand
TATATATATATATATATATATATATATTGTATATATATCTTGTTCAAATTTTCAATCGTTAATAAAATATTTTCTATTCATCCAATCAAGTTCAAATAAAATTTTTTGAACTTGTAGTTTGTGACACTTGATGTTAATACAGTTTTTTCAAATGTTAATTAATTAATTAAATTTAATTAAATTAATTACTGGTTTATGACGCCAACTTTAAAGTACGCTCTATATCAGGATTATGAGTAAGGAAGTGTTGTTTCTCATACTTGTAGCAAATCCCAAGCCCTCACTAATAAAATCAGATGTTAACATCTGAACATCACTTTCGACTTATTGTCATTATCGACTTATTTATCATCATAAACTATTATACATTTAATCAAGTCGCCCTCATCCAAAAGGTAGGAATCCCCAATTTTTTTTATATCCGTTCTAGAATAAAATATTTGTGTAAAAAAAAAAAAAATCCGTTAAAAATTCGTGTGCCGTGTTATTTTAAAATCGTGTAAAAGAAATACTTTTAATAAAAAGGATTTAGGTGTATTATAAAAATATGCGAGTAGAGCAGTACCGGAATCAGCTCATTTCGGGCCCTGTAGGCAGAATATCTACTGGCCCCCTTGGCTATGGAGGATCAAAATTCATAACCAGAAAAGGTGGTTAAGTCCTGCTTATCCAGACCCCAGGCCCCTGGGCACCCACCCCGATCGCCCAATGGAATAAACCAGCATTGGCGAGTAGAGATAATATTTCGCGAAAACTCCAAGTTATTACACGAAGTGCAAAATAATTATGAAAAATATTCACGTTCTGAATAGTTTTTCAAAATATTTTAATTCTTGATAAAATCAAATTTAGTAAAAAGCATTTTTAATTTTTAGACAACCAACGTGAAAAATGATTTTAATACTAAGCAAATAAATAAGCAGGTATATCTGTAACAAAAACGAATAATAGAAGAATCATTTAGTTTTATGAAACTAAAATATAAGGAAAAGCCTGAATGAGGCTAAGAAAACAATACCGAAATCAAGAAAGTTACATTTCATCGAATTTTAAAATGTATTTCTTAATTCGTTCAAAGTTTCTCTGGTTAATAACACAAAATAGTTTAAGGCACACTAGCAATAAACTTCATAATCAGTTTCACCGCTGTATGCTTTCACAGAAAAATCTTTTTGTAACAATTTTTCATTGCTCTCACGCATACGTTATAATTTTTAATACTTACAGAATATATTATTCTTGCACTCACGCATACATTATAATTTTTAATACTTACATAATATATTATTCTTGCACTCACGCATGCATTATAATATTTTTTACTTACAGAATATATTATTCTTACACGACGCATTCATTATAATTTTTAATGCTTACAGAATATATTATTCTTGCACTCACGCATACATTATAATTTTTAATAGTTACAGAATATATTATTCTTGCATTCACGCATACATTATAATTTTTAACTTACAGCATATATTATTCTTGCACTCTCGCATACATTATAATTTTTAATGCTTACAGAATATATCATTTTCTTTACAGAATATATTATTATTCACACTATTTTCTCTTCTTTGTAGATCAGTAGTATCAGTAAATACAGAGGAAGGATGTCTAGCCGTAAACTTATGTCTAATTGTACAATCTTGGTTTTTAAGGCAAATAAGTTGCTATTTTAATATAATTATGGATGTTATTATATATAAATACACACACGCATAAACAAACATATGCATACATTCACTGACTATTATCATTTACAAAAATTAGATGTAGGACTTATATTTAACAGTATGAAACTTTATATCAGTGCTTCTCAAACTTTTAATGTTTACGACCCAATTGCGATGAAAATAATGACTGACAATTGGGCTTCATTAACATGACTTTAATTGCAAATCGTACAAATTATCAAGATAAGTTTTAATTTTTGTATATAATTTTATGTATGAAAAGCTCATGGGGGTCAATGGTAATTACTGAAATTGTTCTTAACTTAGTACTGTTAAATTAACTATTAAATACATTGCACAGTATTGATACATTTATAAGTGTATTATATCACGTAAATGTGTATTTTATTTTTTATTATGTCAGAATGTATTTTATTTTGCTTCCTTTCAGTAAATTAATAATTTTTTACATAATATTCTATTTTAGATATTTCGATATACTCGCGCCCCTAAGTAGGGTTATCACGCCCCCTTAGGGGGGGGGGGCAAGCCCCACAGTTTGAGAAACGCTGCTTTAAATTGAAAAAGGGAAATCAGTAATATCTTACATATACCTAGAATATTCAAAACACGGTCTGACGCAAACTAGTTTATTTTGATGAATAAAATATGTTTATAAGAATAGTATTATTGATTTAAGTTTATGAAACAAAAAGACTTATTTATTACGCGCCAAGAAATATTTTCTGAAACTTCTATATATTACTCTATAAGCATTATGTACATAAAATCTAAAGCGTAATAAAAAAAATTTAGCATCTTTATATTAACGTCATTTTTCTTCATTCAATTTCTTGAAAATTTCATTTGATATGCCATAAAATCGACTCGAATGAGAAAATTTATTATTCTTTTATAACCTCCGCCTTTCATTTTTATAACTATTTAAATTGTTCCAAGTCAGCGAACTATGGATATTTCGAAGGTTATCAAAAAGATATTTAATAAATACATTCCCCAAGTCGCTTTATAAAATAGTAAAAATACAAACAATTTTTTTGTTCTATTTATTTATTAAAGTTAAGAAAATGAACAGTGAAAAGTTTGTATTCTTAAACTTATCTTGAATTCGACGCAGCAAGCATGGTTATTTTGTATTAATGTTAAATTAACAAGTAATATAAAAAAAACTTTTTTAAGTCAATTCCTACTTAGATTAACGAAGAAAAATTTTATTTTAGCTTCTTTTTATTAAATAGTTACAATTAATATAAATATGTATATACATAAGACAGAACCACAACATTAAGTGGTAATTAATTTTTATTAATTATCATTTAAGTATCGTATTGTCATCCAAAACAATCGTGTATATAAAATTTCAGTTCAACTGAATGCTTTAAAACGTGAGAAAAAAACCTTTTCAAGTTTTGACACAAGTCGCCAAAAGGGTCGCTAAGTTGCCAAAAATGATGCCAACGTGGCTGTATTTGGAATTTTTTAAACAATTAGTTTTAATCAATTAATTTTTATCAATTATAATTAAATTATTGTATTGTCATCCAAAATAATCATGTATATAAAATTTGAGCTCAATTGAGCGCTTTAAAATGTATTTTATTAACGATTGAAAAATTCCACCAAGATAAATAAATAAATATATTGAGTCTGAGCTAATAGTAGGAATTGAAAAAGAGAGAGGCTATGAAGGTTATAAGAGGGATAGTAACGTTGTACTATTAAGCTGCTCGAGAGCTATTGGTGACGGACCTCTTTATTTCAAACCATAGTCAACTGCCTTGGACGACACATGATCTGGCACCCTCCTCACCTAACTTCCATACCACACAAAAGGGTAGGACGTTTTAGCATTGACAAATTTAACGACCATTAGCCCCCTCTACTTGGCGGTACTCGGCTCGAACTCATAGAATGCCAGCTACGAGTCTGTAACCTTGACAACTAGGCTACCACGGCCACGAAAGCTATTGATATAGATTTTGAAGTTGTGGACCCGAGACGAATCACGAGGGAAGCAAACATTTTATTTGGAACCACATTCTTCTTATTTCAACAACATGCAAATCAAGGACTTTCACTACCCGATTAACCTCCGAGTTCATCCTATATTACTCCGCATAAAGATCTGAATTGGAAATAAGATTTGAATTGTCATCTCATCGGCAATTATGTTAATAACATTGAAAAGTAGTTTACCTTAAGTTTCATTTATTCTACCCTCCTAAACGAGAATAAACCATGCCTTCTAAGACACTGCCATGTTCGCTTTTTTAAAATAAGATTATGTAATCATGCATCATCCGCGTGTTCTGACCAATCACAAAAGTCTTTACTCGAAATCATATGATTCCAAAAGCTTAGGAAATTATGAGCTGAGATCTCAAGAGTGAACATAAAGAGTCTATGTATAATGTTCTAAACGTCACGCGTGGTTGTCCACTTATATTTGTGTTGTGTTTCCTCGCTATTTGATTAGTGTGTTAAAAAAATGCGATTTTAAAATGGCAACACATTACTCCAACATTTCTTTCGACTACTGCAACAACGAATCTGATATTCTTTCTGAAAAATGTCTTAATTCCAGTAAAATTTACAATATATATATATTTGTGTGTGTGTGTGTATAATATACATATTGGATAATAATAATAAATAAGTATAATTAACAATATTGTCAAAATGGATAGCATAAATTATATATAAGTCATAGTAATAAAACAAGCTTTCACACATAAGATATTTGAAGAATGGTCGAATTAAACATTTACTTGACGCCTTACATTAAAAATAAAAGCCGCGATTTTTTTCAAGATTAAAAATTAATTTTAATATTAATTTTTTATTCGTATCATCAATTATTTTAGTGGAGAATAAACAAAATAAATAAATCTCGGCTGTGAATTTTTGTTTTTTTTTAACCAATTAAATTTTCGAAATTAACTTAAAAAAAAATCATTTAGACCCTGATATTTATCAACATATTAATCGATATAGTAGCATTTCGGATTGCATATTTACTGTGTTTTTTTAATAAATATAAACTAGTTTTTCAATTTTTAAATGAACCTGGACAGTAGAAATATAAGTGTCAACAAAATGAAAGTGGCAATGCTATAATAAATCCGCAATTTGAAGAGAAAAATGACCGCGTGGGCCCCTATAGAAAAAGAGCAGAGTGCTGAGAATGTATGAGATATCGGCATATCCCGTCAGACGCGTGTGCGTGATAGAGTGGGCAGTGGCGTAACATATACTCCCGGAACACCCACATCGCGGGGGAGGAGGGCCGAAAGCTTGACTGACGCTAATTACGTATTTGGGTTGGGGCCCAAAACCTGAGTTTGCAGGGAGGGACCTAATATTCCCCGTTACGCCACTGAGAGCAGGAACACATTGAAAGGCATCCTTCACATCTAGGATGCCTACAACCGATACGACTGTCAATGTGGTCACGTACTGAGCCCCATCGCATGACTTGAGAAAGAATATCAAGAACTACTGACAAGACATGCTATCCGGCGGGGTTGTCATCTTGTATGATAAGGCTCGTCATCATGTGGCTGTAGAGAGCAAAACATTGTTACTGCAATTCCAATGGGAGATTCTCGAACACCCCCTTACAGCCCGAACCTTTCACTATGTGAATATCACATCTTTGTTCCAAGAAAGCTTTGAAAGGACAGTGATTTCCCGACGCTAATGAGGTCCAAGCTGTTGTTGAAAATTGGTTCCACAACCAACACCGGGTTTTATTGACCATGGTATCCACCATGTCACGGACCCCTGGGACATTTGTTCCAACCTACAAGATGAATTTGTCTAGCCAATCTGCTATGTCTGCATTACTTTTCCCCCTGTATACTATATTATATTAATAGCATTAAACCATTTATCAAACCGACTGTAGTGCCCCTTACATTTAAACGACCCTTATATATTGTTCTCAGAAAAATATTTTTATATCTATTTATTTATTTGAATTTGCATTTATAAAAATAATGAATTGTTTGCTAAATTTCATGGTTTAAATTTCAAAATAAGAAATTAATTCAATATCGACAAAAAATGGTCAGCTCAGAGGTATTTTACAGATTTATATTCTCAGAAGCATTGATTATAGGTAAATGGAATTATTTTCACTCTTTAAGTAAATTATATTCAAATGTACATTTAGTACCAAACCACACTAAAAAACCATTTTTGTCCTAAGATTCAGACCCTCCCTCATTTTTATTCAGGATTTTAATCGATTAAAAAAAAAAAAAACTACTAATTCTAACAAGACATCTGTATTTCCCAAAATGTTTCATTAATGTGATTTGAAATCGTTTAATTTCAGATTTATTTTTCTTAAAAAAAATTTTAAGCAACAAGTAAATTAATTATATTCTTAAATTCACAGAATTTTCCTTTTTTTAATTTTATTTATGATCATGTTTCTTTGCAGTTCGGTTGAATAAAGAGCTTCTTTTGACTAATTTAATTATGTAAATTAGAGTTCGTGGAAAAGAAAAGAAAGCAACTTGGAATATGTTTGTAATTTGCTAATGTGCATTGAAAATGTTGTATGCTGAATTTAAATCATAAGACGCAGAAAATCATGTTAGCTAGCTATGAAAAAACAGTGGGGATTTTTTTTTTCAAAAGAATACTTAGAACTTAAAAAAAAACAGTTACATGAGACTACTTAGAGACTACTACAATTACTAATTAGAATGCCTTTTGAAAATATAATCATAACTTTTATAATTGGTACTTACATTAGAATGGTTCTTCGTTTTTAAGAAATCTGGATAGCTAAAATATTTATTGCTTAGGTGCAAACATTTAGAAATGAACACCTTTAAAGTCTCTGTATTCTAGTGAATATATAGTATCATAAAAATAAAAAATAACACTCTAAATTTCCGTTACCTTTAAATAAATTTGATAGAAGTACAAACAACTAGTACTACAATTAAGGTATCCGACTACGTTCGGAACCGTGATTTTGCAAAAGCGCATAGATGGATAGTTTTCGTGATATTTAGTGTCACTTAGATTAGAATACATGTATACAATTGTTTTAAGGATATTTTGACAGAAAAAATGATTTAAATAGAATATTTTGGCAAAAAATTAAATTAGAATAATTATTTTTCAAAATTTTCTCCTTTTGTGAAAAATGCTTCTATTATAAAAGTATTTTGCCTGTGTATATCTCAGACCTCTGTACAGAGGCTCATCTAGAATTTTTGAAATATATAACTTTGAAGTGGGCTTATCCATATTTTACGACAACAGAGGAGAGCAGTTTTAAGAAAAAAAACGCCGATAATTATTTCAATGGGTTGTAACTCTGAAAATAATTTGAATTTTTCAAAATTCCTAGTTGAGCCTCTGCAAAGAAGTCTGAGTTATATACAGGCAAAATATTATTACGATAGAAGCATTTTTCACAAAAGGAGAACATTTTGAAAAAAGATTGTTCTAAGTTAGTTTTTTGCCAAAATATTGTAGTTAAATAATTTGTTTTGTCAAAATGTTCTTAAAATAATTTTATACATGTAGTCTAATCTAAGTGACACTAAATATCATGGAAATTATCCATTTATGCGATTTTTTAAAATCACGGTTCCGAACGTAGTCGGATACCTTAAGTTCTTCATGATTCTTCATGACTTAGCACAATATTCTTTGGATGAATCTGGAATAAAAAATTTTAGCTGATTCTATTACATATTTTGGTCTATGATTAGTAAATATAAAAAGCTTCAAAATTCATTTAAGTAGCTAACGTAAAATCTGGCGCATAAAACGCACCTATACTTTCAAGCTGCATTTATTAATCTTTAGGTATATTCCCGTATAATGCACGCACCCCCTTTTTTTCGAAGAAATCCGAAATTCATCTGTGCAATGCTCTTGTGTTTTAAAGTCATTTATTCGAGGTATTATTCCACGTTTTTGGAAAAAATAATATACTTTTAGAACTACAACCCTTTTAGTTTAAGAAGAATGTCTTTCATAAAAATAATGTTCTTCCTTCAAAAGAATGTTCTCCTTTCAAAAGAAAGTTTTTCTTTCAAAAGAATGTTCTTCTTTCAAAAGAATGTTCTTTTGAATAAACAGTTCGATATAAGTCTTAATTTTTTCTCTATGCTCATCTCTATTCTTCAATTTTAAAGCTCTCATTTTTATACCCGGCGTATTAAGTGCACTCGTAAATTTTGACCTTATTTTTTTGTGTTTAAAGTGCGCGTTATACGCCAGATTTTACGGTAGCTATCTCATAAACAGTTGGTTTTAATTTTGTGTTTTTCGTACTAGAGTCGCAGTTCCTAAACTTTGGATCACCATGGCCCCCCTTTATGTATTAGCGTGACAACGCAGACCCCCGAGATATTGAACATCCCTCCTCGACTTAATATTCTTGACCAAAAAACAAGTTGTACTAGAATTTCTTCAATGGGATCTATTTAGTAATTTAGTCTAATATGGCACATAAATTTTTCCACGAAGCCTTTATTCTGTAAAAGAAGGAAATCTCACCGTTACATGAAAGAATCCACGGACCTTCTACCGAGGCGCCGAGGATCTCCAAGGGTCCTCGGACTACAGTTTAAGAACGTCTGTACTAGAGCAACAGTAGGGTGACAGATGTGTTATTCCTAAATCTAGGTCAAGTTATGAGTCTGACACAAAATTGTAAATTATTCTCGAAATTTCTACTGCATGCCATTTATAAACTTTGATCTGTACTTCTTTAACACTCTGCCTGGAACATCAATTTTTTTCCGCTCTTAGAAACATCCGTCTGACAGACAGGTACACAATTTTTTTTTGAATTTTATTACCGTAAGGACTGTTTAAAATGTCCTTATTGCTTGTGAAATGGAGTAGAATTTTCAATAATTAAGTCTTTATGAGGCACACTATATTAATATATTTTTATCAAAAATATTGCGACTAGTATTTTTTATAAAAAACTGATTAGAAATTATTTATATTCATGTAAAAATAATTGTAAGTAATAATACCAAAAACGAAAAAAACTATAGGAATATAGATACTGATAGACGGTGATAGATAAGAAAAATCGCACATATCGTGAGTTGTGAAAAAAATCTCCAAGTACCACCATGTGATCCTCTCATTGGGTAGAGTCCGACTGAAGATGGCAAGGCAGCCCACCCCAAAAATCACACCACAGCGTTATCTACAGCAGTGGTCGCCAAACATGACCTCACGGACCAGTAAATTCATAATTTAAATCCCGCGAGCCATTAAAAGAATTTTGTAAATGTTCAATATATTTATTAAAAAAAAAATGTGACCTAAGAACGCAATCGATGCATGTTAAAACATAACTTAACGTGATAAGTGAGTATACTCCACATTTTTCTGGGGATCAGTGAAATTTTCTCGCGAACCACTAGTGGTCCACGGACAACCACTTTGGCAACCTCTGATCTACAGGCATGAAAGGAAAGCATCTCCGTCTGAGAGATGGATGTTCCGATCAGAGGGTTAAGGTATATCCTCTATATCCCACAATGATTCTTTGATGGTCTCGAACTCCATCGCTCGACTTGGACATCTCTGTTCACGAAGCTTATTATGATGACTTCTCGATTACCATGGCTTTTTGAGCACGATAATCTCTCTCTGTCAAACTATTAATTTATCTACTGTTACATGCGTATCACCAATATAAAGTCGAGGATTTATGGTCATTTTCGAAGCATTAAAAATACTCAGCTCATTTAAAAATACATTATTGTTGTATATAACATACAATAATTAACTAAACCGTGATGGCAATACAGGAAAGCAAAAAAAAAATTAAAAAAAAATAAGAATACGGATAAAAATTTTTATATTGGATTCAAAAAACTTCAAGACACTTGTTGTCAAGACAGTTGGACACTGACAAGACAATTGCTATATTATCAAAACTAATTAACAGTATCAAAGTTGAGAAATATTAAGGTTATCTTTTTCTATATATATAAAAGCAATGCTACGAAGCTTTTTCAAATATATACATATTGTTACGAATTTTGTGTAAATAGTGTAAATAACTTGTATTCGGATGTGTAATGCATTTATTTTACTCTAAGTTATGTTTATTTTATATTTTAATAATTACAAGCAATGCCGTCCTTCACGCTATAGTGGTGATTCAATGAGAACTTGGAAAAATCTTGGCGATAGAGACAAGTTGACGTCATTTTTGGTGACCGAGTTGGTGGCCAATTTGGAGATATTGGCGAGCACGGGACCCTCTGGATTCCTTTTGAAATTTGTGGAGAAATACACTAATTTCATGCTCTATGACGCATGCGGATTTTTACTGGGAGTTTCCGCCGGGTCTATAATTAGAGCGGTGCTCGCCGCAACGAGTCTTGGTTCAACCAGCGACTAGTAAACTTGTTTTGACCGTGATTACCGAATAGCTTGACTTTGCTTGTGAATAATCTCTTACAAAAGTTGATTTTAGACACAGGTAATTGTGTCTGAGTGCTGTTGAAGGTGAGAAGACCTTTTGAGATTTATTCTGTGGATATTGCTGCTGAATCCTATATTTCAAGGATTGGATTTTCAATAATAAACTCTCATCGCTCTTAAAGAACTGTCTTGTACTTTGTGGCTGATTTGCATAAAATCCTGGAACCCCAATCAACGTAACAATATATAATGTCTGGTATCCGTTGAAATAGCTTTTAATTTTTTTTCACATGCATTTTTTCGGCTAATATTTTATTTCTGCATGAAATGTTGCGATTGTCTAATCATTTGTTATGTCCCAGTAGAAGCTCTAGTTACCAACAGTTTTGAAGTTTACCGCTTGTTGTTGAGACCTCCTTTTAAATTTAAGGACTTTCAAGATCATTAATGGCTTATACTTGTTCAGCATTATTAATATCGACTCTACATGAAATGATGTCTTAAGTATTCTTGAAACTCTGTGACCCTATGCAAAAGTAGATCCCACCTCTGACTCTTTTAAATGGACAATATATAGTAAATCAACATTGCCAGTGGCACACACAAGGGGGTTTCACGGGTCCGGACCCTTCCTTAGCCCTCTATTTTTTTATCGATTAATGATAATCCTATGTATATTCTACAAGGTATCCGAACGCGTTCAGAGTACTTTTTAACAAATTAGCATATTTAAACATTATAAATGTTTTTTTAGGACTCATTACCAATAAATACTAATATTTAAATAATAATTTTTAAAATAAGTTACCTAAATTTTACAAAAACCACAATTATAAGTGAAATTTTAGCAATATTTTTGAAAATTTTTAAATCAATAAGAGAAAAAAGTAATAAACTTATATTAGTAAAAGTATTGTTAAAACAAACTAGATGAATTTATCTGGAAAATGTACTAAAATTTTAAAGATTTATTAAAATTTAAAAATTTTAGAGCTGATTGAATAAAGTAAACATTATAAAAAATATGACATTCTTCATGAGACCATTATTTAAGTAACAAGCCATAACTCAAAAAGTATTCATACAATAAGACATTTTAGCACATCCTCTCTAGAAAAAATAATATAAATATCTGGTTCAAAAAGCTTTATAGAAATACATTTGTAACATTTTGAGTTATCAGATTCGCCATGACAGATTTTGAGCCATTTAAATTCCCAATTCTGGTAGATCAAAGACCCACTTCCGGTGTTTCTAACTTGAGGTATCTGACTACGTTCGGAACCGTGATTTTGCAAAAGCGCGTAAATGGATAATATTTATGGTATTTAGTGTCACTGAGATTAGAATACATGTATAAAATTATTTTAAGGACATTATGACAAAAAAAAATCATTTAAATACAACATTTTGGCAAAAAATTAACTTAGAATAAAGTTTTTTCCAAATGTTCTCCTTTTGTAAAAAATGCTTCCATTGTAATATTATTTTGCCTGTATTCAGATCAGACCTCTGTACAGAGGCTCACCTAGAATTTTTGAAGTGCAGAACTTGGAAATTGGTTTCTCTATGTTTTAAGAAACAGAAAGGAGAAATTTTAAGAAAATACGCCGATAATTATTTCAAATGGTTGTAACTCAGAAAATAATGTGAATTTTTTAAAAATCATAGTTATATAAAATTATGTGGATCCCGATCTTGTCGAGCACGAAATGAGCCCCCTACCAAGGTCGAGGCCCTGAGCCTAATTTTCTCATGCTTTCAAACGTCCATGCCAAAATGCAGAGAATAGTCTATGCAATTTCATTATATTTTGGCAGGTCATAATGTTTGGTTCTTGAAGCTGACAGGTAGGTAGGTAAGTATAGAGAGTGTTGAACCTTTTCGAGAATTTATCTTATGTATAACAGGTGTAAATATTTACTGAAAAATCCCATTCGTATTCATAAAGATGTAATGGAGAGCGTATCACATCTGGCGGGATTTAGAATCAGTGCTAGCATTGTAAAGTCTTCTTATTGTGACCCGATTTAGCATAGGAAGTACTAATGAACACAAGGGTTGAGTGAAAGAGATTCAAGGTTAAAACCAATACTGCCAACAAGGTCATCAAAATGTTTCCATTCCTCCTCAGCGTTATAACCTTTCGAAGAGCCTCATAATTATTCATATAAATCAAATGTAGCTCTCCAGGTAGTTAATTTATTTCTTACAAAAGTATCACTTGTGACGCTTAACCTCTTACGTACCATGTAACTATTAGTGGAAACATGCTAGGTATGGGGCAAAATCCCATTGTAACCTCATGTAAATACATGGCTTATTTAGGTGTACAACCAGCGTAACCAGCACATGAAACATATAAAGGTAGGTTTTCTTTTATTGGGATTGTGTAAAATTACAAAATGTCTGGGTAACTAAAATTTGAAAAAATAGAAAATAGAATGAAAATTACAAATCTGTGAAACTGTTCGATATGTTCCTTAGAACAAAAAGCTTTTCCACATGCATTACATAAGTGCATTATGTTTTTTGTTCCATTTCTTCATTTTCATCCCAAATAGAAAAATCCGTTTAAAAGTCACTGTTACATTCATCGGTTTCCGTCAAATATTCTCATTCAGTATCACGTTCGTCTAAATCCGACGATGATGCCATATCGGCAAGAAAAAGTAAAAATAAATTACAAAAATAGTTATATGCAAGCTTTCAAAAGCAAAACTATCTGTGCGTTATAACGTCAAGGTCAGTATCGATAGAAATCTGGGATTACCAAGTATACTAGACAGCGTGGTCTGGTATACAAGGAGTTAATTTCTTAAATGCTGCTTAAATCTGGCAGAAGAATCAATACGCGTCTTCATAAACATTTTGAAGAAGTCCGGCACATGAATTTTTAAAAAATTATCGAATTTGACTTTTTAAAATTTTTAAAAGTTCAAACATTTCTGCTTAAAATGCTATATCATATATAGATATACGATAATTGGAAGTATTTTTATTTATTTTTTAAAAGGAAGCCACTCTCATTGACAAATTATAAATTCTTACTTTAAAGCCTGTTTTCTCAAAATGCAATATTTTTCCCTTTATGTACCTTTTTCCTAAAAACTAATCAATGTAGGATCCTTAAATTTTTAGTGAGCATACTTTCAACATGTTTAAACATTTTAATGGAGGGAATAAGATATATCTAGTGAACTGTTTTAGATAATGTATTTTTAAACTAAATTTTAAAGAAAAAATTTTTCATTTTTTAAAAAATTCATAATTATTTTAATTTTTTACAAAAAGACGATATCGTCCATTAACGTTTTATTGATAGTACATACAACCTACTGTGAAAATTTTTTCATCTATTAATAGCTTGAAGGTTCTGAGAAAAAGGTACATAAACTTACGTAATTTAACATGGGCTCCTATGGAAGTGCCGGACCCCCTTAAACGCAAATGAAAGATAATGAAAGTACTCATCAAACAAATAAATAAAGAGAAGTAAATATATTTTAGTAAGAACTGACAAGTATCTAATCTGTGCAAGATGAGTCTTAAAATTCCTTCCACGAAAATTTTCATTTATTTATTTGCTTACTTATTTTCTCCCTCTTATATCGTCACCGTCCACATGATTACCAGAACACTCAGGCCATTTGCGGAATATACTTTGTAATAGAGGAATCGTTTCTACGTCCAAAGTATTTAACCCATCTGTCCGGAATACGTAATTTGAATTTTTTTCTCATCCAGAGATATGACCGTTTCTAATGTTTCATTTAAGACATCTGCTTTCTTGAAAATTCTAGTCAGACTTTTATGTCCCGCTTTTTTTAACGCAGCTCCAATGTCATTTACTTTTTAACGTCCGTGAATGTTTTGGAATAGTTGGGATATTAGAAAAGCCATTTTTACCATGTAGGCTTTTTTTTCCCTTTCAAAAAAATTTTTCAGATACAAACTGAACAGCTTTTATTTTTTGACAGTTCAACATTTTATTGGAAGGAGAATTTCTCTTTGAAAAATAAATTTACTTCTTTAGTTTTCTCATAAGTATAAGTTCTAATTATCGATCATAAATCTTGTTCAATCAATATTAGTAAAAGTAAGAAATACATAGAATACCATTTTTCCGATTAAATCTGAGTGTATATTTCAGATATCTCCAGAATCAAGATAATTTACAGAACTCACTTAATTTTTTAAAAAATTAATATTTGTATTGAAAACAAAGGTTATTTTTCCATCTATTTTGCTACACTATGTGTGTTGTGTATGTTTCCTTTTTGTTTATTTATACCCAGAACCCAGAAAACCCAGAAAAATAATAAATTAAGTAATTCTTTTCATTGGTTTATCACCTTTCTATAAATTATTCTATTTTATTTTGTTTCTTTATATATATGTATATGTAATAGTTTACTTTAGTTCCATCTTAAAAGATCTTTAATTTGTAATGGTGCAGACAATCCCCGGGCCCTCGCGTAAACAATCAACTGTATTTATAATTTAAATATATATATATATCACATTTTAGTTACATTACCGTAAAATCTTGCGTATAACGCGCATCGGTGTATAACGCGCACCTATACTTTCAAGCTGCATTTTTTATTTTTTAAGTGTGTTCGCCGTATAACGCGCACCCCGTTTTTTTCGAAGAAATCTAAAATGATAGAATACAATATTCTATGTTTTGAAGTCATTTATTCGAAATATTATTCCAGACTTTTGAAATAATAGTATATTTCTAAAACTAGAACACTTTTAGTTCATAAGGTATGTCATTTCTTTTAAATAAACCGTACTTCCATATGTAGAGAAGTAATTTATATATTTTTATCCTCATCTTTTTTATTATTTTTAAAGCTATGGTTTTTATACTCGGCGTATAACGCGCACTCTGATATTTCGATCTCATTTTTTTGTGTTCAAAGTGCGCGTTATACGCCAGATTTTACTGTACTTTTATTTATATATATATATACCACAGATACTTATAAAGCACTTTTTAGAATCTTTGATAATTTGTTTTCTTTTTCTTTCTCTTGCTAAGTATTTTTTTTTTTTTTAGTTTTAATGATTCATATAAATAACTTTGTTAGCTATAATCCTATTTAGTTTTTTTTTGTTGTTGTTTCTTTATTTTAATACCTTTCAAATATTTATTAAGTTCTAATTTGCTTATCTTATCTTTCTTTTATTGAAAAAGTTTTTTTGTGAACCTTTCCCTTTTTTAATAAAATAATAAGTCACTGATTTACTTCTGCAAACTTCGTAATATATCTCCTGATATAATTAGTGTTTCTAAAATGCTTTCTAAATTAAAAAAATATATATATTTCATGTTCTACATTATTTATTCTCCGTAATTATCATTTATTTCGTGAATTAAGAGCATCTTAATGTGTCCAGTAATTTGTTTCTAATTGCCGTTATTGCTGAGAAATAAAATTTCACAAGCAAACGAAGGTTTTAAAAAAAGTTTACATAGAACATAAAAACATTTTATTTTTCAGTTTCCAATGTAATATTTTCAAATTAAAATGTAAATATTCCTATTCACCGTATTATGAAATAAGAACCAAATACTCGGCTCTTTGTGATTTCTGCTTTGCTGCAATTAATGTAATCATTTTCTGTGTGTGAAAATGTCGTAATTAACTAAATTCGTTTTAATGTAGGACAAGCAAATTCATATTTAAATGGTGTCTTTAATATTTGATATTGGTTCATTAACACTTTGTGTTAAAATTTTTACCTTTTTTTTCTAATGAGTCAAATGATTTGATATTTTTTTCCTACACTACTGGCTATTAAAATTGCTACATCAGAAAGAAAGGAGAGACAACAAAACGATATTTAATGGACAAATACATTAAACTGGAAATAACAATTAATTAAATTTTCAAGAAATTTGGCTGTATAGATCGTGAGCAATCTCAAACCAGAACAACCACCTCTGGCAGTAATAACAGCACTTACAAGCCTAGGCATGGAGTCAAAAAGAGATTGGATGGCATATACTAGTACAGATGCTTATGCAGCTTCAACATGATGCCACAGCTCATCAACTGTAGTGACTTATGTATGGTGACGAGCCAAGACGTTTTCTATTGGCGAGAGATCTGGCGAACGTGCTGGCCAGGGTCTCAGCTGAAATTTTTCCTTGTCAAAGAAGGCCCGTACAATACCTGCAAACTGTGGTCACGCATTATCTTACTGAAACGTAGGGTTTCGCAGGGATCGAATAAGGGTTAGGGCCACGGGTCGTAACACACAAGAAATGTAACGTGCACTGTTCAAAGTGCCATCAATGGGAACAAGAGTTGACCGACACGTGCATCCAATAGCACCCCATACGACAGGTGATGGGCCAGTATGACGATGACGAATAGACGCTGCCACTATGCGTTCACCACGATGCCACCAAACAAGGATGCGACCATCTCGATGCTGTAAACAGAGCATGAGTTCATCTGAAAAAATGGCGTCTCTGCATTCGTGCACCCAAGGACGTCGTTGATCACACCATTGAAGACGCTTCTCTTTGTGATGAAGCGTCAAGGGTAGCCGCAGCCATGGTCTCCGAGCTGAGAATCTATGCTGCTGCAAACGTCGTCGAACGATTCGTGTAGACTTTGGAGTCTTGCAAACGATTCCAATTCTTGACTCAGGACTCGTAACTTGGTTACACGGACATTAAAGTCACGTGGTTAATATGCCTGTCTTCTCGGCTGCTAGTGATAGGGGGCCGTTGAGCTCCAGCATGGCGTTCCATATTACCGTGATCCCATCGATTCCATATTCTGCTAACAGTCATTGGATCTCGACCGATGCGAGGAACAATACTGAGATACGATAAACTGCAATCCGGGTACGCAACAATTCAACCTTTTTCAAAGTCAGAAACGTGCTGGCTCTAATTTCTGCTTCTTACACAAGACACCACAATAGCCTTTCTCCAGGCAACAACGTTCAAATGCAATTCGTGTATGAAAAATCGGCTGAACAATTTTCTGAATTAAATACATTGTATTTGCCGCTACCGGCGCCTGCTTTGTCTGGATGCGCTGAAAGACTAATCATTGGCATATCACAGCATCTTCTTCCTATCGTTTAAATTTTACGTCTGGAGCATGTCGTCTTCTTGGTGTAGCAATTTTAATGATCAGTAGTGTATTATTATTAGCACATGTATCGACGGTGTACAGTTTTCAATCAAAGCAATATTTACTTTTTAAAAATAATTAAATTTAGAATTTTTACATTTCCAAGGAATGTTTAGGATACTATTATAAAACAACTTATGAAGATCAGTCACGTTAGTAGAATCCCCATACCATCTTTTGTTATACATATTCAAATTTCATGTGCATACCTCAATTACTATAGGAGAAGTAGCATTTTAAAATACCTTCATAAATATTTAAATTTTTCCTTACGAAATTAAAAGGTTATCTTTTGTAGTATTGAACCCACAAATTGTTTTACGTAATACATATACATAAGCTAAAAATAAAAATAAAATTGCAAAAACCATTAAACAAGATTTCTTTTATAAATCGTACCATGTTCCTGTAATCAAGAACTTTTGTAAGAGAAATTTTGTTTTAAAGGAATATTTTTGTAAACCCAAAAATATTTTAACAAATTGCTTCATATTTATCTGATTTTCCTTTTTCAATATCATGTGTTGTACCAAGAATTCCGAAAGTATTCAGATAAGGATTCCAATATGTATTGAAATATGCAGCATAGAATCACGGTGAGTCCGTTGTGTTTCTGATTAGATATTCCAAGAGATCCTGGTAATGCATTGTTCCACAAACCTTAGAAGGAATCCTATTTGTGTTAAACTATACAAACCTTCTCCCGCGTGAAATGAATAGAACAATATCGAAATTTTCACTTTGTCTACAGAAATCGAAAGCTTGGAATACTTGGGTCCTTAACAACTCACGCTTTATTTCGAATTCAAAGGACAAGTTCGGTTCGATATTGGAGATGAATCTTACTTGAATAAAGTTTATTTTTGTACAGAAAATCTCAAGTTTCACTATACTTTGAATTTCTCTGAGAATTATTATTTTTTTTTATTTCATTTAATGTAAGAAATAGAATTGAATTTTCATAAATCTGATGCAATTAATTAGCAACATTTAGGAACATAATGCTTCGTAATGAATAAATGTATCAATTTTCTTTATGACTAATAAAAGAATGCAGAACAATTAAAGCAGTGATTCTCAACTTCTGTGCTAAGGTAATTTTATGTGCCACCATTTTTTTTTAAATTATTAATTGCATTCTGAGAAATATAAATAAAATCCGAAACCGAATGATTTGGCCGTGTTTCAATAAAAACTAAGAATATTCGAGGTATATTTAATTTATCCGTTCGTGGATAGATAAATATAAAAAAGAATTGAGTTCGTTATGCATTTGTGATAACGGATACATCTGTATATGAATTAAATTTGAATGAAGAGGCATAACTAATTTAGCTATGTAATAATTGAGATTTGATTTCAAAATATTTTTAAGAGTCAATTAATTCATTTTTGGATTAAAATTAGAGACGATTATCTCGTAACAGAAAAAAAAACTTTAAAAAATGTTACAATTTTCAATTTTCTACATTTTATTTGCATGAATTTTTAGCATTAACAAATACATATATAAAAAAAACCAGATCGAGATTCTTAAATGTAGATAACGAAATGAGAGTGGCATTATCATCTTGACTATGAAATATAAACGAAATTATGAAAAAAAAAATCAAGTGTAAATTGCTCATTAAATGTATTCGTATAGTTAATTTGTAATTAATTTTTCAATAACCTTTTTATTGTCTTTATTGTACATTTTATTTAACATAGAAAATTATAATCCTAAGCTCTATTTTACCTACTGTATTACAAAAAAGTAAAATTCTTTTAAACTTATTTTAATGTTAGTGACCAGACAAATTTTTAAATTGTTAAAAGTGTACTACAACAAAAATAAGTTTGAGAATCATCGGATTATAGAATTCCATTGTTCTATAGGTTATGTTTGTTTAATGGGCTAAATTTTTGGGATGTCATAGCCACATGATGACTACAATCCCGCCAATCAGCTTATAAATTCATATGACGTCATAAATATGATAAATTTAATGACGTGCTTTGACGACCCAATCCGGTCATGTGCTTTGCTTTTGCCAACTTTTATCTCTTGCAGAAATTTTCTTTAAAAAATGCAAATTTGTCAACAATAATAATGCACCTAGGAAAAAAATGAGCTTGCTTTAAAAGTACACATTAGTATAAGATTTTTTTAAATTTAATTTCGAAGAACTTTTTTGAAAAAATCTAAATACTTACCATCTTTGCACAGTTATGAAATTCGAAATTTTATCTAAATTTTACAAATAGAACGCAGGTACAAGTCTAAAGTCAGTTTTGAATTCCATGAAGAACACGTGATTACATTTATCATATGGCCGTTAAAAATTTAGCTGATTGTTCTATGACTGAAGAAAATGTGAAATTTTTAATCCATGTCTTCCTGACAATGATTCGTACAATAAAGCTTTGTTCCTGTTTAAAAGTGAATAAAATATTTTTAAATCATACACTTTAAGACAATTAATACGTGATCTCATAAAATAAAGTTAAAATATTAAACATTTCAATAATTATTCGAACTCGAAAAGAAATTCTTATAATGTATATAAATATTTCTTTTTTGAAAATATGGTGGCAACTTATATAATACAAACATATTTAAATTCCCTTGACAAAATATGAATAACTTTCAAATTTAAGACATTTTATTGCTGTATGAAGCGTTTATTTGAAATTAGAATATATGAATCATTATTGTATTAGAAATTTATCGTACTGTAGGTAACTTATTTATCAATTTATCTATAATCTGGTAAGGCTTTAATTTTGAGAAGAATAAATGTAGTAATGATGGGCTATATATCGATAGATGTGAATAAATTCCAGAGACTCGCATTTGAATTATTCATTATGTCAGAGAAGTTTTCAAACTTTGAATTACAAAATGATGACGCGTTTTAAGTGTCAAATTGTTGTTACATAAAAAGTGAAAATTTGGAACCTTTTTCTGCATAGAAAAGTTATCTATCTAAAATAGTATAATTGTATGCATACAAGATTAAATTACAATAATAAAGAATGTTTCATTTAATTAAATAAATAAATGTTTATATTTTATTCAATCGTTTTTGTATTAGTATATAAGCAAATGATGAGAAAGTAGGAATAGAAAAAAGGAACAGATAAAATAGAATACATAATAGAAGAAAGAACGTCAAAAATTGGAGGAAGGAGAATATAGTGAATAGTGAAATTTCAGAGACCTGAAGAGCTTTTGCTAACCCTTATTGCTTTTATGTCTGGCATATAATAGTCAAAAGTTAGAACACATTCCAGGGGTAAATACCGTTATTTAAACAAACATTTCTAAAGTAACTCAATAATGATGGCAAACGTATTTATTAAATAGACATTATTATTCATTTTTTTATACTTTTTTAACGAAACTCTTTTTATTTCCCATTAAAACTGACAAAGAATATTTTAAACTTCCAATTGTTCAACTTCAAGAACATTATTTGTTTAAAATCGTCGGCATTTTTTTTTGTATTATAATAATTAATTATTTCTCCGGAAATTGACCTAATAAAACATGTTCTAAGTATAATGATTGCGATTTAAAACATAAACGTTTCTTTAAGTAACTGACATATCAAAAAGAGTAAATACATTTTCATTTAATTCAACTTATTTTATAACCAACCATCTTATGTTATTCATGTAACAGCAAACTGAATAAACTGTAGATCGCACTTTTTAGAACATACAAATGATCGTTCTCTCATTCATATCGATATGACAGGGTTTACTACAGTTAGACATGATCCACAAAACGCAATGATCGATTAAAATTATAATTTTCTAAATTCTACATTCTTTTCAAAAATTTGTTAAGAAAACTGGAATTCATTTAAGGCAGTTAGCTTACTTATTACTTTTCTCGCCTTAGAACTCACTGAACAGATTTAAATTGGCTACTTTTATTTAAAGACCCTTTTACCATTTTAAAATGCTAAATATATTTTTATTTAAAAGTATAACTAATCTATATACAATAAAAACTCAATAAAGCTGGATTTTTTAATAAGAAATGCAATATTTACTATCAAATGTGCATGTATCGTAGAAGAGCTTTTAGTTTTGGAACTTCCCGAATGTCTTAAAAACTGAAAACAATACTAGAACTCTCATTTTAATTTTTTCTGACTTCAAACTATATTAAAAGCATTAAAATGCGTCATTTTTTAAAGATTTTTAGCAACAATCAAGTGCTAAGTTTAGAAAAAAATTATAAAAAGCCCATTATGGATGAATTTTTCCATAAAAAATTAAACTTCGGAAAAAACGCAATTAAATAATACTAAAGAAGCCAAATTGAACTATTACCCTTGAGACGGCACAAAAAGGAAAGTTCTTTTATTAGCTACATTAGTAAATTCAAATTTAAAATTATTTCATGAAGCGGTGTTAACTTATTTCCAAAGATCAGTTAGTGGTAAATATTAAACCTAAAACTCAGTTGAAACTCAGTTTATTTATTTTTTTAATATAATGTATAGCTTAAAACAAAATTTGTAAGACAAAAGCATATTTTACTTAATTCTAACTATAAAAGTAATGCTATTATCTAAAAATTACCTTCAATTCATTTAAGTACTGAAGATAAATGAATTTTGCTTGAATTACGTATTTAAGTTACTGTATGCATTTTTGACACACTTTTGAGAAAAGTTTGAATATTTTAGTGTGACTTCCACAAAATAGATGACATATAGAAGCATTGTACTTAAGATAAATGCGTAAAGTAATCGAAAAGAAATCCAAAGAAACATTACAGAATGTTTCGTCACTTATAATTAAAATGCCTTTCGGTATTCCAAAGAATTTGCAAGAATAAATCGGTGCCAGTAAATATCTTATCAAGCAATTTAAATCGCTTTCAAAATATGTTTTGTCACTCTCAAGTATTAACGATTGTTTGAAAGAAAGTTCGTTAGAAATAAAAGTGTTGTAGATTAAGCACACAGAAATATATGTTGAGTGTCTTATGATTGTACAAATGTGAGAAAGGGGAAAAATTACCATATTCAACGGCGCATTATTATACAAAACGACCTCTCTTTGACAATAACTTCTCGTTAAAAGTGACATTTAATGTTTCATCATTCTTAATAATGTGTTTTGAGGAGACAGAAATAGTCTTTTAGTTTACAGTTTGAGTTGCTGTATTTTATGTTTCGGTGGAATGATCAAATGAGCATATGTTTTGAGATTTTATTTTGGGTTCTTATTATCAAATGTCTTATTCCAATTTCAGATAAATAACACATCGAAACAATTTGTTACTTGTTACCTGTTATTTTTTTTAAATCTCTGCAAGCATACTTGATACATCAAATAATAAATGGATTAACTGTAATATAATTTTGTTCATGCATATTCAATATAGCAAGACAGCATTAACGCAACAAAATAAAAAGACAACATTTTTTTTTTCAGTTTTTTAAATAAGATTTTAAGCTACCAAGTATATCAATGCTTATTTCCAAAATTATTTGTCTAACAAAGTATGTATCCATTTTATATTGTTTTAAGCACGTTTCACAATAAGGTACCTTTCATTTAAATGTGGAAAACAGAATATTTCGAGTCAATGTTATTTCAAAAATTTATCTGTATATTAAATTTGGACTTATCAGTGAGGAAAAATTGATAATGTGGGCGCATATCATCCTGCCCTAGTATGTAAAAGTTAATATTAATTCAAGTGCCCAAATTCGGTAACGAGGCCTCCACTAGATGGTGCCACTATGAAATGACTATCACATTTTGGGACTTGCCGTGTCCGCAATTGCTAAGTTGCTGAAATACAGCCCCTTTGGAAAAAAAATACATAAAATTATTTATTTTAACATTGCTGTTCAAGAAACAAAAGTACTAGAAAGCTCTGTAAAATTTGCTTGGATATTGTTCAATGCATTGGATTTTACCTATCTATTTTCTGTAGATATCAGGATGCTTGGACATAGGATAAGTTTTTCCTACGGGTGTTTCTTGCAGTTTGGAATTGGATAAAAATATAACGTATTTTGAAACATTCTTTCTCACTGGCCACGTTCTCTTCAAGGTAATTGAGTTCAAACTTGAGGAAGGTTGTCTGATTCATCGTCTACGCGTAACTAAGAATTTAGTTTCATTATGCTAGAATAATTTTGGCATTCATCTTGAAAGTTCCATGGACGAAACTCATGAATCAAAATTCATTTTATTGTTGTTTTGAAAGTACTATTTTAATTTTTAATGGATACTAAATGTTAACGCTCTATTTATATTTTGTAATTTATGCTTCACACGTATTTATTACTTTGAGAATTTCTGAAAAATATATTTATAATATTTAAGTTTTTGTAGAAATATAATTCTTTCAATAATATATAATAAATATTAAATGCTACAAAATCCACATACATTTATTACGTATTATATAACACACAGAGATGATTTAATTTTTTTGTTGATAATCACTGAGTTGCAAACAAAAAATAGTATTTGCGAGAAATGCTACTTTAAATTCAACATCGTTATATAATTTCTATCAGGGAACGAAAAGCTTGAGGAAATTACTTTGGCATCTGTCACAAACATACCAATTTTATGGGCCATTTACGATTGACAGTTTTCCTGCCATGTTTCATTTCAAACAAGTGGAATCCATTATCAATTGTAATACGATACAAATCAAAACTGTGTGTCATGGATCGAGTTAAAGGTCATATTGCCATTTAGTTTAGTGGTTGTGTATGCAACTTTCAATGTACTATATGTTAATAATTTATATTGGTTTCGAAAATTATTGGTTTGGTAAAAAAAACTACAAATTACGCCCCAATAACAACATAAAAGTGGTGTAATTTACAAATATATTTTGTAGATATTTACCAGAGCTAAATTTGTTACATACTGGAACTTATTCTATGATTATAATGTTATAAGTTAACTAAAATCACACACACACACATAGAAACAAGAAATTGTTTTTGCAGTGCAAGTACTACATACTTAAATAAAGTAAGTGCATAGGATGTAATAAATGAGATGTAGCTTTCTTAACACAATCTGTTGTATTATATAACTCATTTTTGGCATTACTTTGCACTAGGAGGGGAGACTGACTACCAATAACCACTGAAATTTGGAACTGAACTGAATCTTTCTTTTTTCTTTTGTAGCTAGTTGACCTCCTGCTACAAAGTTTTGAGGTCGAAATCTAGTGAAGTAATAGAGCAGCATGTCTTCAACCTCATTTAACCTAACTTTAACTTTGAACTGTGTAATTATTTTGTCCCGTTATGTCCCCGTTTTTTCCCACGAAATATTTTTAGAACACATTTGGTTGGTTTAAACCCGGGGTGGACATTACGTTGATCGCGATCAACTGGTGGACCACCGAGACATTTTGGCTTGATCGCCTGAAGATTTTAGAAGTTAGCAATTATAAACGGAAATATTCAAGATTGGCTGAAGTATGTAGACTATATAGGTCTTCTACTGATTATAGCAACAAAAACTAACATTATATAAAAATATTTAGATAACAAGTAAAACAAAAAATAATAAAAATTAAGTCAATTCCTACTTAGATCAAAAAAGAAAAATTTTATTTTAGCTACTTTTAATTAAATAGTTACAGATATTATAAATATGTATATACATATGACAGAATCACAACATAAAATGGTAATTAATTTTTATTAATTGTAATTAAAGTATCATATTGTTATCCAAAACAATCGTGTTTCTAAATTTCAGTTCAACTGAATGCTTTAAAACGTGAGAAAAAAACATTTTTAAATTTTGACACAAGTCGACAAAATGGTCACTAAGTCGCCAAAAATGATAACAAGTGACTGTATTTGTAATTCTTTAAATAATTAGTTTTAATCAATTAATTTTTATTAATCATAATTAAATTATTGTTTTGCCCTCCAAAATAATCATGTATATAAAATTTCAGTTCAATTGAGAGTTTTGAAATGGATTTTATTAAGAATCGAAAATTCCACCCAAGATAAATAAATAAATAAATAGAGAGTGTGAGCTAATAGTAGGAATTGAAAAACTAAGATAAACTTTAGATAAAAATGTCTTCTTGTATTTTGAATTGTTTGATAGTAAATGTATCATTTGATATTATTATAATTGTAGCTATTATTATTACGTTTGTATTTTGCGTTTTGCTTTAAACGCAGTTTTAAAAGTGTTAGTTCTTTTATTTTAGTTCTGTAAGTACATATTCCGTATTTATTATTAATTTGTAATAAATATTGTTGACCTTTTCCTACCTCACCACACCTACGACACTGGGCATTGGCGTACACAAGAATTTTTCAAGGGGGAGGGGCGTGGTCGAGGGTCGAAAGTCTACCATTCTGGTGTCATACCCCAATACGCAGCCAAACTTATTTTTTTCATTTTGTATATATATGGATTGTGGGAACAAAAAACAGTAAAAAATAAATTACTAAATAAAAATACTCATCATTAAATAATAAAAAAATTATTAATAACAATTACTTAATTAAGTTTATCGTACTGTATACATGGAATTAAAAAAATCAAGGGCTGTGGGGACGGTCCGGACCAGGGCCCCCCCCCCCCCTTTGTGTGCGCCACTGACATTGGGTGAACCGCAACAGATTGAAAAAATTAGAAGTAGACCGCGCCTTGGAAAAGTCTGCCCACCCCTGGTTTAAATCATAACTTAAATAGCCGTCCAATAATTTACCCAAATAAAATAAGAATTTATTATTTCTTGTAATAAAAGTATGTGAAAATTATGGACAAGAATTAATCTTTCAATCGTAATTATTATTATTTCAAGAATACAAAATTCACTAAAAAAATAATTGACAAGTATAAGACGACGAGAACAAAGAAGTCTTGATTTAACAGATGTCGTGGACATAATATATAAAATTTTACACATAAATACGACAAAATAAAATGTATTATCCAGCAAATATCACTCACTTATTTATTGTATTTTTCATCTTATTTAACATTGAAAGAATATCATTCAAATAGTAAGAATTGTGTTTCCACATTTCTAGATATTTTTAAACTTTTCCTGCAATAAGTAATTAGAATTTGCCGGCTGGGTGGCGTGGTTGGTTTGTCGCTAGCCTTCTACACCCAAGGTTGCGAGTTAGACCCCGGCACAAGTCGGTGGATTTTCATAAAGCAAAAAATCGACAGCAAACATGTCGTATGATTATACGGAATGTAAAAGATCCCTGGAGTGTCTATTTGGCTTGGGTGCTCTCAGCAAAATTAAATCCTAGCACAGGTTCGCATCGTCAGAGCTCAGGTGCCTCCCTCTTGGAAGGAAACTGGGTGTTAAAATTACTTGCAGCGATGGGTATCTGCATATATGGTGCCGCACTAAAAAGTGATACCAGCTCCTGGGGAATGTACTAGGTCTGAAATGTTAAGACACCAATCCGCAACACATAGAAATAATAATTAGTGTATTTTTAATGAATATATATCTATATTAAAATAAAAAATTTATTCATAATTACGACAAAATAATATGTGTTATCTACCAAATATCACTCGCATATTTATAATACTTTTCATTTTATTTAGCATTGAAGGAATAATATATCACTATGGCAATAATTAAGTTTCCGCGTTTCTCGATATTTTTTCAACTTTTCCTACAATAAATCATTATAATTTTAATAGTATATCAATTCACAGATTATACTTATGAATTTTATTTTTTTTAAAAAATTACTAAAGTAATCAGAAGCAAAAATATTATTTCTTTTACTTATCATAATGCAACTCAACTTCCAACTATACGCAAAAGATATATAAAGAAACCGCGAAAAAAAGAAATAATATTCTCATGAGAACATTCTTATATCCGTCTATATAGAAATTGCATTAACCTCCACGGGGGAATTGCACACACAAGAATTTGGATCAGTCAGTCCCTCAACTCTTCTATATTCATAGAAATATTTCGGGAGATGGGTCTATAGCAAGGCTCCCATTATAATAGAATTCACTGCAGATGGCTTAACGGGAATATGAGTCACAACTCGGAATATTTTTATTAGATTGCATGAGGAGATATCTCTGAATTCGACTCCTATAGATAGAGTATTTTAAAGCGACGATGCCTTATTTCTTTGAAAAAGAAGGATGGCATTATTTTTTGCTGAAGTGTTGATGTGCATACTTGAATATCACAGTAAGTGAGTAGTGCATAAAAATATAAGCAAAAATTCTACACAGTGAAAGGTTGAATAGTAATAAAAATAGTACTCCATTTCAAATTAAAAGGTTTTTAAGCTGTCGTCTGATCAGAATCCTAGATGCAGAAGGAGGGGGATATGTAAATCATGAAGATTTATCTGAACAGTGAAGAACTTATATATTTAAATACAAATCTCACGTTCCAAAATGTGACAATTTAAAAAAAAAATTGTTAATTGATAGTAAAATGGGGATTTGTTACTTTACCTTACACCAGTGTTTCTGAAACTGGGGGAGGGGGTGCGCCTCCCTAGTGGAGAGTGATAACCCTACGTGGAGGGGGGAGCAGTGGTGTAATGGAAAACATTTGGGTCGGGGTGCAAAGTCAGGTTTGGGGCCCCCCAAGTAGGATTTTACAAAGGGCGGCAGTCAGGCTTTGGGCCCTCTAGCAGAGTTGCCAGAAACTTATGCAGCAAAGTAGCACGAAGAGGGAAAAAAAGTAGCAAAAAGTAGCGAATCGATTTTCTCTTGAAATTCATAAATATAATTTTTAAAATTTTATAAAACTACGTTAAAATGCTTAATTTATTTAATTCATTTAAAATACATTCAAATTCTTCCTGCTAAATATCGTGATCTGCTTTGTCTTTTTTACAAATTTCTGAATTGTATTGAAGCATTTGTAGCGATGGAATGAAATCAAAGGAGCAGGTCCCTCATTCTTCCAAAGTGATTTTGATTCTGAGAATGACTCCAACAGTTCGAGGCACATTCGATTCCTTAATTTTCTCTTTTTTGACGTCACTCTGGAAAATGCCCTTTCTACAGAAGCATTACTTATTGGTAGGTTGTAAGGCTTTAAAGCAAATATAGCTGAATCTCTTAAAAATGGATTCAAAAATGCATTCAGTAATTTGCAATGATCAACATGATCACTTTGAAAGAACAAATTAATCCACTCAAATTCTGCTAAAATTGGCAGCTGTAATTTAACAATATTTAATTCTATCCTTGTATTAATTTAAGTAAAGGGATAGTAAGAGAAGTAGTTGATTGTAAAGAGAGGAACTTAGGCAGTGGCGCAACGGAGAACTTTAGGGCCCCTTGCAAAGTCCCTAATATGTATTTGGCGTCAGCCAGGCTTTGAGCCCCCTAGAATCTTTAGGCTACCCGCAATGCGAGGTAGTCCGAGCCACTGAATCTAGGAAAAGACCTTTCAAAAGGGATTTAATCAGATTTTTATCACATAATCTCTCTAGATGACGAGTGCTTACTTTTGTCATTGTAGACAATTTTTTATAAGTTCAGTGATGCAATATAAGTTAATTACAAAAATAGAATTTTATTCTTTAATTCAATACAGTACCGTTGTGTTGATAATTATACAATATACTTAGTTCTAAAATTATTTGTCATTTCACAATTACTTTTCCAGTTTAATATTTATGTAGAAATTCTCTCCAAGCCTATTTTTTAAGAATATTACGTGTTTCATTTTCATGCTTCTATCGGGATTAGAAAGAGTCCCATCATTTTTTTCTACCACTTGCAGTGGAAAAAGAGTGGCAAAATAGGAGAGTCCCGCATTGATAGGTTCTGATACTTGGCGGTGGCGAAGGGGCAGAAATTATACAGCATTTCGTGTCGTTTCGGAATGGTAAAACATACTGCAACTTCATGTATTCTTTAGAGACTAAAGTCACTTTTTTTTTCGAAACTTGTTCTAATACCTTTATATATGGTTGAAAGTAGCACAAAGTAGCGGGATCTTCAAGTGAAGTAGCATAAAATTCGCGCAGTAGCAATAGGATAAAAAAAGTAGCGAAAAGTTTTAAAAAGTAACAAAATTCGCGAAAAATCGCACGATCTGGCAACACTGCCCTCTAGAACCCTGCCCCCCCCTCTGCAATGCAAGGGTAGCCGGGTGTACGTTGTGCTACTGGGGGGGGGGCGTAAGCATATCAAAAAATCAAAAATAAATGATTTAAAATAATGATCAATGTACTGAAAATAAGCAAATCTATATACATTCTGACATAATAAAAAATAAAATACTCATTCACACTGATGTGTTATATACTTATAAATTTATTAGAACTGCACAAATATTTTAGTTAATTTATCAATACTAAATTTAAAAAAAAGTTTAGCATTTACTAGTGACTCCCATTGGATGTTATATACAAAACTGTATACAAAATGTAATGCTTATCTTGATAATTTATAAGGTTTGTAATTCAAGTCGTATTGTAGCTGCAGTGTCAAAGTACATTATTATTGCATTCAATACATTATTGTTGTAAGAGAGGGGCGATGAAAATTATGACTGAAAATTGGGTTGCAAATGTTACAAGTTTGAGAAGCAATGCCCTACACATTCCTTTTTATTAACGTTGATTCTCGTCAATGTACAAAACAAGATGCTTTAATTTATGGAATAAAAGCTTAATTTAAACTTATATATTTTAACTAAGTAAAATGCAATTAGCATTTTTAAATGTATGTTTTGAAATGAATATAACATTGGCTATCCATCCCTAATTCTGTATATAAAGAGTCCCGTTAACTGTCGTAGTAATTTTTCACAAATTATTTCAAGATACGTATAGTTGTTAAACGAAATTTTAAATCTTTTTACTTCTTTGTAGTCTATTAATTTATTAGAATCATACATATAAATAGCCCTTAATTAAATTTATGTATGAATTATGTTTGAAAATCATAGGTAATATCTAATACAGTCCAAGTTAAAAGTTTCTGGAAAATATATTTGTAATGTGAAATTAACAATTAATAAAGCAATTGTTTAAAATACATAGACACAGAAAACATGAAACGAAATTTCAAATTTTAGGTTGTGGGCTTATTATTAAAAAAAATATTTTTTTTTTTTTGCTTATTTGAAGAAATCTTTAAGCACAATAACATGTTCATGTCGAAACCTTTAAATGTAAGATGATAATATTATAGGGATTATATATGTGTGTTTTCATGAGTTCCTCATTTAAACTTGTTTACGCGTTAGGTGAGTTTGTTTGAAATAAGAAAAGAAAAAGTAAAATAATATTAGATTTAATAATCAAATCCTAAAATTGATTATTTTGGTTTCGATAATTTTGCATTACTTTAAAAAATAGTGTTTTTTCAAGTACCAATTTTTAAAAATATTTTATTATAAATTACAGCTGTAAAACATCAATAGATTTTAAAATTCTAAATAATAAACGACTTTTTAAAAAAGGTTAGCTTTATTTAAAATAATATGCGGTTTTTATGGGTTATATGATTTAAAATAGACCAAAGCTCACGCAAATGCAATTATATATATATATATGCATCAAATTCCTTATAAATGGAATGCATAGAGAATTTAGCTTGCCTTGCAATTATAAAGTACTATAATAATAAAGTAGGCAAAAATAATTAATATTAACGAAATAATTATTTATCTTTATAACGGTGGGTTTAAAAGAATTCAGAAAAGAAAAAAAAAATGTGAGATTTATATAAAATTGTTTCTATCTAACAAAAGAAGTAAATGACTTTGAGAAACCTATTCTCTAACATTAAATAACGTAGATATATGGCGAGAAGGTTAATTAATTTGAAACATTTTCGTGCCCATGGTCAAGATTTTGACAAACACAGGTCATTCTTTATCTGGAACAAATCTACCTCAGTAGATGAATTGCTTCCGTAATAACATTATTTCCCAGAGAAACTTGAGAATGAAAGCCTACTTTCTAATTAAGAATACCCTTTTATAATTAATAAGTTCAGAACTAAATTCAGTTTTAGGGCTTTTATCTGTTAGATGCACAGTCAGATGTAAAATGGTTGCATCACAGTTATGGTTATCAGAGTTAAAATATTCTAAAAGTATCTTTTTACAGTAGTATAAGGTTTTTAGAATAAAATAAGGATTCTTATTTGTTATTTCGAGCAGGAAATGTATATTTATTTCTATGAATGATAGCTGAAAAAAATTTTTGGAATGTTCTTCAGGAGTTTTCTTCTTGTAATGAGATCATTTAGTCATAACTTTGTTGCATATCTGAAAATCCAAAAGAGAATTACTGGCAATGGTGCTAGTATTTTTGAGCCTATGTCAAGTGACAAGAATGACACCTGAGTTGACACCCCATATTCCAACTTAAATTCATATTAATTCTTAAAATTCAGAACTGAAACTATTTTTGCATATTTCGTAAGTTGTGCTTTATGCCTTATTTCTCGAACGAAAATTGTAAGGTTGCGGTAGCCTAATGGTTATTATCAGGAACTCGTGTCTGGCTTGTCGCGGGTGCGTGAAGGCACTAAAGACCCACCGTGTGGAGGAGGCTGATACCCGTTTAATCTGTCGAGCTCGTAGTCCTGTTGGCATCGTTTAGTAGTTTGAAGAGGGGCTGCCAGCTAAGGTGGCATACTCGTTACTTGACTGAAACTCGAAATTACGAGGTCCATCCTTAGTAGCCCCCGAGTTGCTTTATAGTGCGATGTTTATATAACTCCCTCTCATTCAAGAAATCTTATTTTTCTATCAAGTTTTTTTTAGTTTAATGTAACCGAAAACGTTGAAATAACTAATTTTGTTCAAACCATACATTATTTGATTTTTTAATTGTATTGAATTGAACCGAGCAATTTTTTAATTTTACAAAGCATATATTATTTTGTTTCTACGTTGTGTAGAGACCGAATGACAATGAATTACATAAAATTAGAAAACCAGAAGTGGGTTTTTAATCTATACAAGAAACGAGTATTTAAATTGTTCAAAATCTATCATAGTGAGTCTGATAACTCAGAATATTATTCATGTATTTCTACGAAATTGTTTGAGCCGGCTTTTTATATAATTTTCTAGAAAATATGTTAAATAATTTTTATTATATAAATATTTTTAAAGTAAGTTCTGTTATTTCAATAAGAACCTCATAAATGTGTCATATTTTTATAATACTTATTTGATCAGCTCTAAATATTTTATATTTAAATAAAACATTGCAATTTTAGTTCATTTCCTAGATAAATGTCTGCAGTTTTTTCAAAGTAATACTTTTAGTAATGTAAGTTTATCACAATTACTTCTAACTGCTTTAAAGAATTTTTTTGGAAAATTTGCTAAAATTTCACAGAATTAAGATTTTTGTAAAATTTTGATAATTTATTTAAATATTGCTAGTTAAGTGTTATTATTTATTGATATTGACTTCTGAAAGTATTTATAATGTTTTATTGTGTTATTTGTTTTAATTATCTGAAAATGTTCACATACCCTAATAGAGGCTTTTAATTTTTTTTTTTTATGAATTCAGATTTCTGTTTTTTTAACACATTTTAGAAAATTAGCCAAATTGTTTTTTGTATTGTTATTTTTAGCAAATACACACACAAAAATAGTAAAGAAATATGTCTAGGATTTATTTTAATGTCTAAAAGATTCTTGAAACATAACGTATGTAGAAGCCTGAACTTTAAAATAAAAACTATTTCATTTTATTACTTCACACTCAACAACAACTAATAAACTTAAAAGCACAGTAATGCGTTGTTTTTTTAACTGATTATATACACTTTCTTCATTTACCTCTTCGCTTAACATAATGATTCTGCATTCAGTTCTTTACTTTAAAAAAAGTACAGCAAAACAATTATTTTCCCACCGTTTCAGCTTATTGTTTCGCCGACTTTCATCATTCAATTAAACAAATTCGACCCTGAAAATCCATTCTGCCACTTCGAGGACGATTCGTGGAAATCTCTTTTGAAGCGCGCGTGAGCTTTTAAAAGGTTGTCGAGAGCGAATAAAAGGCAACGCCATTGACCGCCAATTTTGGAAGAAATAACTTGGCTCGTTACAAGTAACAGCTTTATTAAACTCGTGCCACTCTTTATTAGATAATTCAAAAATATTTTATCCTTTCTCTTTCATTTCGACTTTCTTTTTTTAGTTTTTTACCATGTATGATGTTCATGGTCGTTGGTGAACATTTCTTATCGGTAAGCTACATAGTAAAACGTTAAATTTTGATTTTTTTTTTATTTATGAGGCATTTTTAATTGAAAATATCAAGACATTTATTAAACAGGTTTATGTAGCTTAATCTTGGTTTCAGTTATATTTTTATCAAAAGTTGATTTTCTGTTCCGAAAAGAACTTTCTCCATTTCTTAAAAATATCTGCTTAGTGGAATGTATTTTTTCATTACATTAAATAATAGCATATCCCTTTAAGACCCAACTTACAAGACCATACGGGTTAGAGATACTTATCCCTTTAAACCTCTCGCTGTGTAGTTATTTTATCAAAGTAAGTTGAAAAATTGCGTATTGTTTTATTATGTATTTCAAATTTACATATTAAATCTACATTTTAGAGTTAAGGAGGCACTTTACAAATCAATTGATAAAAACCGGTCAAAAAAATAAAATCTAATTTTTTTAGACAATATTATCCTGTATACAGTTTGCTATAACATCCCACAATTTGAAAGCTCTAAACTTAAAAAACGCAGAATTATGATAGCTTTACGTTCGTTTTTATTCACATCAAAACTTTAAACTTGTTTATCTCAGAACGATAAAATAGTTAGATTGTCTTCATTTAAAATGCTAAGACTTTTTTTTCTATTGGCCCTAATGCTTTGAATTTTTTTTACCTATTGCTAATAGTATATGTAACAAAACTTGGTACATATTTTTGACTCAAAGCAATATTTATTATTTTTTAAAAAGTTGAACTCAGAAGGTATGCATTTTTTAAGGAACTTTCAATAAGCGTTCATAAAAGAAAGTATTGTACGAATACCAATCATGTTATCACGAAACCCATATCAACTTTTGCTATATATAGTTTGACGTACTTGTAAATCGAATTCCATACTTTCATACGTGTACGTAATTTTTGTACGAGGGGTAGTCGTTTAAAATCACTGCTTAAATTTTAAGTTGTTTCCCTAAGAAATTAAATGGCCAACTTTTTGTGAAATTTTGAGCACAAAATCTGTTTTACATAGCATACACACATAGAAGGCAACCAAAAAAATTTTGAAAATCCTTAATTTGAAAATCTTTGCGTAAATCGTGCCATGTCCCCTTAAAATATACAAAAAAATTTGTAAAAAAGTTTTTATTTTAAAATATTGAATTAGGTGATAAGAATATGAACATAAAAACATCAATGAAAACATAAACAGGGACAGCACCGTTTCCACAGCTAAATAGTCGGAAAAAATGCATACCCGCGCAAATCACGAGTTGAGCAAATTTTGCTACATCTACGTTGTCCGTGGAAATCGAGGGATGCGCAGCGAAAGGGCTAAGAACCGAAACATTTTTGTCTTTAAGGTATCCGACTACGTTCGGAACTGTGATTTTAAAAAAACGCATAAATGGATAGTTTTCATGATATTTAGTGCCACTTAGATTAGAATACCTGTATAAAATTGTTTTAAGGACATTTTGACAAAAAAAGATTATTTAAATACAATATGTCGGCAAATAATTAACTTAGAATAAACCTTTTTCAAAATATTTTCCTTTTGTGAAAAATGCTTCTATTGTAATAATATTTTGCCTGTATGTAGCTCAGACATCTGTACAGAGGCTCAACTATGATTTTTGAAAAATTCACATTATTTTCAGAGTTACAACCCATTGAAATATTTTTTTTCGGCGTTTTCTTCTTAAGATTTCTCCTCTCTGTAGTCGTAAAACATGGATAAACCCACTTCTAAGTTATATATTTCAAACATTCTAGTTGAGCCTCTGTACAGAGGTCCAAGCTAAATACAGGTAAAATATTATTATATAATAGAAGCATTTTTCACAAAAGGAGAATATTTTGAAAATGGATCATTCTATGTTCATTTTTGGTCAAAATATTATACTTAAATAATTTTTATTGCAATACTATTCTTCAAACAATTTTATATACATTTTCTAATCTAAGTGCCACTAAATATCATAAATATTATCCATTTATACGCTTTTGCAAAATCACGGTTTCGAACGTAGTCGGATACCTTAAATAACAAATTTCTGGTTATTAACACTGTACTAACCCCAATGACACTAAAAAAAATATTTTATGTATTTATTTATTTGCTCGCTCCCCACTTTCCGTGGAACATGAAGTGTTCCAGCACGAATTTGCAGGCTGGGTCTTTAAGGGATATGCATACTATACATAAAAATATAAATGTATACAAAAATGTATGCAATAAATAACGGAATTTTTTAAATAATTACTGAACATATGCATGACTTATCGTTTAGATCAACTAAATTTTCACAGATGCCAATTTTATCCTAAACCAAGATATTATCTATTAAATAATTCATAACTGTAAAGAATAATTACAGAATGAAGAATAACCGTAACCTCATCTATACAAGTGTTCGCCAACATTTTGAAATTCACACACCTCTCAAAGGGTAATTTTACATCAGTTGGACCAGTTCTAGGATTTACAACTATATGGTGGACCACTGTAAGTATATTGATACTTATTTGCATCTCTATTTGCATTTCCATATCACTGAAAAGAATTTTCCAGAAATGCAAGAGAAAACCATCAAGGTAAGACAATATCAATAAATTGAAGCTTTATGCCTCGAATTTACCATGGTTGTTAACTCTCACCTTCGAATGTTTCTAAATGCACCTGCAAAAGTATAGCCAAAGGTCGCTTAACTCAAAAGAATTTAACTTAAAGTAGTAGCTAAAATTTAAGAAAAAAAATAATCGCCTTTTCATAATATTTTTTGTTGTTTATTATTTATTGTGAAAATGAATCTTCATTACAATAAAAATGAAATTTTCCCATTTTCCTGTGGACCATCAAAACTTTTTCATGGTTTCTCGGTTGGTAATCGATGCTCTAGCCATGTTATATTGATTCGGATCAGATTTAAATATTATCAAAATAAGTAACTAAATGTATTTTGATATGTAAAAAGAAAAATATTCATCACACAGCGCAGTCTTGATTAATATATAGTTTCAATATCAAACGGAAAAGTTCCGATTCACATGAGATGATTATTATTTAAAAATATGGGGTTTCATCAACTGAACTGCAATCCATATCTTTATAGAAAAAAGCCTTTTTATTTAGAAAAAAAATTCAAAAGAAGAAAGGAATGACGATAAATTGATGTCAAACAAAGGTCATTTCTAATTAAGGCATCGCAGGAATATGATAGCTTTATTAATTAAAGAATGTTGTGTTGCTTCATAATTAAATTTTTATCTTAAAGACTAAAATTATAAATGAAGTACATCTAGATTGAGTTGCTGTCATTGAAGCCTAAACGTATGATGACTTTCCTGACAGTGAAATCCTAACTTACTCTATGGTTCGCATGTTCTGAAGTCGATTGCATTAAAACCGTCGTAGCACTAATTAAAATTATCAAAATATGAAGCCTTTTGGAAAGGTTTCGGAGGACTTTTTTCAGAATTATAACCTAATAGCACGTCGTTTGTGTGGGTTTGAACAAGCATTCTACTTTAGACTAACCTTTAAATACAAAATATTAAATAATAAATTATAAAAATGTGTAATTAGTTCTAATAGTTCTATGATGGGACAGTGTACAAATTTGGAGAAAGACACTTAGACAATATATCGTCCAACCTTAAACTCTCAAAATGTTTTTGTAAAGAAATGTTGCCATCGACTCTTCGCCACATCCCTAATTCTCTACATGTTTTGAGAAAAAATAAAACAATTTGTAAAAGGTTCATCAATACTTGATACTTAAGAAATTCAAAATAATAATAATAATGAGAAATAATAAGGAGTTAATAATTAATTTATTTTACCATTATTAAAAACTTTCTAATGCATACACATAAACCTATAATTGCTCGAACCGTAAGTATCATGATTCGAAAAGGATTCGTCACTCCCATTGTCACAACTGACTTTGGAATTAATGCCGGGTCGTCCTTTTCCCACACGGTGTCGTCTTCCGTACCATTCAATCCATTTGTTATGCAACATTTAAAAGTGATTATAAAAGGATGTTAAAGAAATATTAAAGACTGCTCAGTATATACAAGCAAAAGTTATATCATTTTGTTTACGCCATCGACGTATATTTGTTCCATTCGATCCAAATTTTCAGTATAGTCAGTATTCTATTTCTCTTTTTTTTCTGCATATAAAATTGCCTCCCTTTTCATACTTGCAACAGTGAACTCGTCTTCATACTATTGCCGACATCTTTGATGTTTAGGTGATTAAAAGAAAGCGTATGCAAAATAAATTTCCTAATTACGAGCAGACAACGATGTTTAGGATACGCTAAATACTGGAGATATACTGCGGAATGGGGTAAGTCTTCGACGGAAGTGGCCAGAATGATTGGCTACACTTTTCCTTTTGAAAAAGGGGGAAACTTAATTTCCCCTATCCAAGAAATGTTTTCCTTTGATTCTAAGCCTCACCCGATTTTCAGTGGCATTAACACTGGAAAAATAGTGCGGTTTCGATTCGAATAAATACGGTATTCTTTTTATATATCCACTGCATATGAAAAAGTCCATTAAACGTCATGTGAACCGCTAAAAAGTGCATCAGATATTTCGGGACAAACAATGGTTGTATGAGAAGATAAAATATCAAGTATCGTCTTAGTATTGGTTCAATTTTTATGAATCGATAAGAGATGTTTCAAAAATAAGGTAATAAAAGCTTTGTTTGGTGCTTAAGTTTACAGTGCATAGATATTCCTTGTCTAGATTGTTGAGACGATATTACCAATTGAATGCCATTCGTAGATGGAGCTAGCTAACTGCTCGACAGTGCGTCGAATTCTCAATTAAAATATGGACTCATTGATGGAATTGTAATCGGCAACCGAAATAAGAAATTTGACAAGGTCTTTGCGTCTAAAGAAAACTATTTTAGCTGGAATACGTGAACAACTGATAAAAGTATACTGAGGGAATGTAATGTTACTAAACAGGTATGGTTCTAATAAACAAAATTCAGAAAAATCGTAAGAAATACTCGCAACAACTGAAATTCATTTTTTGAGACTATTAAAAAATCACCTGTGAGTTCGGCATTTCAGAACCTATATCGAACTTCAGCAAAATCGATTTGATTTGGCTCATTGACGCTAATTTCTACTATGCCGGCTTCAACTCATGATAGACTTCATCTCATGATAAATAATGGACACGATTTAATCTAAGTTACAGCAATAAAATAGAACGAAGCACACAGTAAAGAATTTTACGATAAACAAGAACTAATTCCCTCAGTTACTCTTTACCAATCTTCAGCATCATTTACTCTCTCTTCTCACTCCAATTAATCAATAGTTACATTTGTATCGTGTGTATTATTTCTATATGGTAAACATCTTTTAAAAAATAGTCATCAAGATGACACTTATTTCATGGAATCTAGAGTAATAAGTGATGGATGTTCTAAAATTTTAACTATCGTAAGATATTACACAGGCGCCTCCTTCAGCAAATCGTAAACAACAAAGGACAGGAATAAATAAATTATAGTTTAAAAAAAAACTAAAAACACGCTTTTGTAGTGAATCTAACTAAAAAGTAAAAAAAAAAATGTTTCTTAATATAAGAATAAAATGATTAACGAGAAAATTAATGTCATTGGGATAAAAGCGTGGGGTGCTCTATATTAGTTGTTATAAGTTCTTACAAGTTTTATTCCGAAATGCTGAGTTAGTGTAAAAATGTAGTACAAAGCACCCTTTGCTTTTACCCCAATAACATTAACTTTCTCGTTAATCATTTTATTCTTATATTAAGAATTATTTTTTTTACTTTTTAGTTCGACTAACTATAAAAGCGTGTTTTATAGGGTTTTTTTTAAAAACTATAATTTATTTTTCATTTTTTAGTTCGATCTACAATAAAATCCTGCTTTTATTAGTTTTTAAAACTATTATTTATTCTTTGTTGAATTTATCCTTGAGTTCGATATTTAGAGCCAGAATTAAGTGGCTGCTGGAATTAATCTTGCTCTTCAATGGATATTAATTAATAGGTCTGAAGGGTATTTGTTTACTCCGTTTATGGGGTTTCGGATGAGTCCCAAATCGCTTTATTTTAAAGATTCCGTCTCTATAGATACATGTCTAACTAATAAAAGTGTGTTAAGAAGAAATATTTAAATGTCAATCGTATTATCAAATTTTAAACGTATTGTTATAATGTTAATTCGTATCACCACTTTTAAACAACATATTGCTTTAACAAAATAAAAAAGTATTTAGCAGTTAGAACATAAATTTATCACCTTTTAAACGCATTGCCATAATGATTATTCGTATTATCACTTCTAAACTTCTAAACGTATAAATACTTTTAATAAAAATATAAAAAAATATTTAGCAGTAAGAACATAAATTATTTTTATTCACATGCACGAGTCCTTTTTTTTTCTTTCCATTTTCATAAAAATTACGCACCCGCCCTAATGTTCTTCACATAAAGAACACTTTTTTTGTTTTATTTATATTAACCACAAGCCTATTGGCGGTTTTAGGGTGTCTCCTTAATCTTTTAGTCGCCAAATCTGGAAACGATATAATGATTTAGTCGCCAAATCTTGAAATCCTTAAAATCTTTATTTATGAGGATCCTGATCAAGACAATGAAACAAAATTATGAAATTACTGTATTGTCATCGGTCCTTGACAAGTGTGCAAAATTTCGAATTCATCTAAACTTTTAATGTGGGTAAAAATCGAAGTCAAAAATTCCATTACATACAAGTGAAACTTCTAAAAACGTGTTAAAAAAGCCCTTAATGATTGGCCCAAATAGAGATTCCTTTTGTCTCAGTCGTCTAAGTCAGTGGTCTCCATCACTGGTCCATGGACCGAATTCGCCGATTCACACAAGGAATATTAAATTATTTTTATATTATATACTGTGGTGTATTTCTCTAGGATTTCATGGTAACCAGTTTATATATACCATGTTAAATCACTTAATAATAATGTCTTGGTGTAACTGCATTTTATTCTGAAGGCGTGTTTAAAAACAATTAAGTTAAAATTATTAAATAAAAGCAATCTAAAATATAAACAATCAACGTCCTCCTCCTTCTGTGGGCCACGGTAAAATTATCAAATGTTGACCGGTCCTCGGTAATACAAAGGATGGGGAGCACTGGTCTAAGGCATGTACGGCGTAGCTACGGACCGATAGGTCGGTGGATCGAATAAACACCCATACTAATGTCAAGAGCTTGGTGACCCAGGAATTGAACACTAGATGGTAGTACATCCTAAGGATACTTGTTGATTATGTATTCATTCTATAGAGAGTCTAACAAAGACATCCCCAATAAATCACGACTAGTGATTCAAAACGGCAACGTTGAAGGCGTCAACTATATCCACCAGCTCAAAAAGAAACTGCCCGCAACGCCAGAGGAAAAAAGTTCCAATGACACTCAGACCTACTGGAGATGTATAACAATTGCTATATAATTGGCTGGAAAAACAACTTTCTTTCAGTATCATTCAGAAAGTCAAACAGAAAAAACAATTTTCTTCTCTAGGAAGGGGGTGTGCAGTGGAGCCTCCTTCTTCAAGTCGCTAACAAAAAATGACAGGAATAAAAAAAAGCTTAACGACTGGTCCGAAAAGGAATTCCTTTCATCTCAGTCGTCTAAGGCATGCCCGACGTAGCTGCGGAACCGCAAGTGTGTGGATAAAATAAACATCAGCTTTCTTTATTCTAAGGTCAACAGCTTGCCGCCGAAAACTGTTCACAAAATTGACAGACGGAAAATCAGTGGAGGTCCTATTATACATTAACAACATAAGAAAACTGTAGTAATTATTTTCTGGATTATGAAAGATTCATTCAATAATTAAATAATTAATCAAAATTCCATAATAAAATTAAATTTTTTAAATAAAAAAACTTTTTTTTTCTTTTTTTTTGCATTCCAAGCAAATTTACCTATAATCTCAATTTGCTGCTAAAAACAGAGAAACAAAGTAAAATTATCATAAAAAGCCACTTTGATATAAAAAAAATAATGACTTTATTTTCCTTTTGTCATTTTATACTCGTTTATAGCTATTAATTTATTTTCCCCTATTGATCGTTTTCGTTCCATGAAATAAATGTTTCCCAAGCTTATAAATAAACGTATAACAAAAACTTTTAAAACTTCATTTAGATCAGTTGAATGATAATAAATATAGAATAATACAGCATAAAAGTGAGGAGGAGAGGGTGAAGAAATAAAAGTTCAATATATTTTTAGGAAATTATCTGTTATTTTTAGGAAACTCATTATGCTATAACCAACTTATTATAACGACTTATTTTTATAACCAAAAGTTTTAAAAGCGCATTAAGTAAAATAAAGTAAAATACGTGACAAATGTTTCGCCATTATAGCATGTCAAACTTAATAAAAAAATATATTGAATTGCACCGTAGTGTTTTCAAACAAACAAAAAGTTCTCAGAAGGAATACTATTCTTTTCAAATAATTGAAGTCTCATAAATTCTAGTGAGACGAAATGCCAAAAGTGTAATAAGATGTTTTCGAATAAATCATATATTTTTTTATCTAATTGCTATGCACAAAAAAACTTTTATTTTTCAAATTCTTTCATGCTCTATTTGTTTCGTAATTCGCATTGTACAAGGTATTGAATCAGTCAAAAAAAAAAATACAATAGTCAAACTTTAACAACTTCACTTAATTGCATTTCAAAGTGACATTTCAAGATAATCGCCTTTTCTTGTACTTCGTCATTTATACAAGACTGACTCCATAAAAACTGCAAAAAAAAAAAATTCTTACAAATGTGTTTTATGCAAACTTACTTGCCTTTGATTTCTTTCTGTTTTAAAATATAAATTTGAAAGAAATCATTCCAATATTTTCAGCTCAAATGTAATGTTATGAAATATTTTATGTTATGTACGCACATATATATATATATATTATATATGTATGTTACACACCCTTTTTTTTACGAAGAGACCTTAAATGATCTTATTGAATGTTCATATCTTTTCAAATCATTTATTCGAAGTACTATAACTGGCTTTTGAGCAATGGTATACTTCTAGATTTAAAAATCTAAGGAACGAAAAAAAAGAGATGTTAGAAAGCATATGGATGTTAAAAGTGAAAAATCATTTACAAAAGATATACAAATGCGCTATGATAGTCTAGAAATAGCGTGTGAAAGGATAGTAAATACATGGAGTGAAATTAAACCTGATATAATTCAAAAAATTTAAAAAAATGTTCTATATTCAACAATATGGAAGGAAGAACAAATTTGTAATTTATTTATGGATCAGCGTAAAAGGGAAGGTGAAGAAAAACAGGATGTGCCCGGGTATATATATCGTGGAAGACGAATATGACGGACTGTTTATTCTATTCAACAATGGAAGTTCATAAGGTATATTATTTCCTTTCACCCCTTAACTTCCGCCGGCGTATATATACGTCTTGCTCAACCGGTATCCTGGACGTATACGAGTATATACGTCTTTCCGTAATTTGAACTTTATCTTTGAGCTACTATCAGTAAATCTATTCCGAAAGCTTTACAACGCAATACCATGACCTTGACAATGTTTGAAAAGGATTTAATAATTTCAGAGAAAAATTTGCTTATTTATGACTTTTCTCCTTAATGCACTGCCATACCTGTGTGAAAAATGGTGACACTGGGAACAAATCAGGTAACTTTCAGTCGACAGTTATGGGTTAAATATACAGAATTTAAGCATATGCAACCATTTAATTCATTTTAATGTTCATCTTATGTTTATTTTTAAAGCTAACATTTTCATAAACGGTGTGTGTGTGTATAACGCGCACTCATAAATTTCAATCTTATTTTTCTTAGCAAAGGGGGGAGAGATTATACGCCGGAATAAACCGTATAATGTTTTATACGTAAATTTAACGTTCGATTGCTTTTTTTATCTTTTGACGAGAGACTTAATAATAAAAATTTGTAAGACATTATAGTTAATAAAATGAAATAACAGCTGTATTTTCATTTGCAAGAAGAACAGACTTGATTTAAGGATGTTTTGATAAAACACTATAATGAACTGTTGCAAACCAATACCTTTACATCGATCTCTGGTGGACAATTCCAGAAACCGTAAGTCGAGAGGCTGCTGTCGAGACATGAACATCAATTAGAACCTGTCTTTATTTATTGTTGCAATGCTAAGTATGGTAGTTTCCGCTGTTGTCTTTGTTGTAGCCCCAAAAGAGAATGTTCTTTAATGTTTGTCAGTGTAATATTTAAATGTCATATTAAACTCTTTAACTAAAGATGTTTTGCGTCCGACTGCTTGCCACAGAACGAGACTACTATAATTGAATTGTTCTATTAACTTCTTGCTTTATTTTTTATTTATGTTATTCCTCATAGTTACTTGTGACAGGAAATTTAGGTATTAACAAAATTTGTGTTTAAACTTTTAAATACTGATTGCTTTTATTTGATGTCTCTAAAGGATGACTCACTTAATGTATTTTATTTATATCGCTCCACAAAACGAGTCTTTATTTAGAATCAGAAATCTGTTTTAAAATATTTACTGTATTGATATAAACGCATAAACACAATTGCAGTACTACGTCATTTAGATTAATATATGTATAAAATTGATGCCTTCTCAAAACCACAAAATGTCAATGTAGAAGAATTATACATAGACGATTCTATCATTACAGTCAAAGATTTTCTACATACATAAAATATTTTTATTACATTTCTGCCACAAATAGTCATTCCCATTCCAAAAGTTACATGTTCTTATTCATAAATATATTTAAAGCACATTTATATAAAAGAAAGATCTTACTACTACCGCAGCTATAAGAGCATTACGAACTTTAAGCCATTACGTGCTCCCAAAGCAACTACTGCTTTAAAAATATGATGCATAATGTAACAAGATAAAAATTCAATTTTCGTAGAACATACCTTCTTACACATCAATAAGTTATATGTAATTCTATTTATACATGTCTATAAAACTCTTAATGGGCGAAATCGTGGTGAATATAAAAAGTGCATTGGTATAACATATGCAAAGAGATATTGTAATGGTACTCAAAGTGAAATGAATAAAATACTCATGCATTTTTAATCATTAGTTCAAAACTTTTTTATAGTTAATATAAGTACCACTAAATCCTGATACATGGAAAATTTCTTTTTCACACACCATTTTTAACATATATATTACTCTCTCTCTCTCTCTCTTCCAAAGTTTGACCACATCAACTTTTAATATAAACTGCTGAATTTTGAGCAATAACTCCTCACAGCTGTGTCCGACAGGGTCCTTGGCCGAAGAAAGAACACGAGAACGTAAGCAAGTGACAATATTTGCAGGTGTCTGTATTCTAAAAGAAGCAATATTGAGTCGCATTTTTGAACTGTATATAGCTTATAAGAAGGGTTTTATTCGACGAAAAATATAAAAAATTTTATTTATAAGAAGTTTTGAAACTTTTGGTCAAATATATTCACAGGAGGCAATATACCTGACTTAATTTTAAAGAAAATAATATAAAGCTGCGATACATTTTTTGGCACTAAGTTTTCACTCGGTTTAGCATAATTTTACCGAAAATTATGCAAACGGAAAGTTTTGTTTCTAAAGAAAAAAAATCTTTGTGTGCGCGTGTGTATGTGTATGTGTGTGTGTGTGTGAATCTATAGTTTAATTCAGAGGTTCCCAAAGGCCCCTTGCCATGTCTTTTGCCTTTGGGTACATCCCTGCTTACCACATAATAAATTTCTGTACTTTCATAAACTTAAATATCTTTTTGATAGTTGTACGAGCCATTTACATTAAAATATTTAATTTTTTAACTGTAATGAAATATAGTGTTTAAAATTTTAAGTGTTTTTAAATTTTTTAGTGTTTTAAGTATAGTGTCCGCCCGTTGGTGTGGTGTGGTAATTATGAGAGGGGGTGTCAGTTCAGGTGTCGTCCACGTCACTTGACCATGGTTCAAAATTACGTGGTCCGTCGTCAAAAGCCCTCGTGCAGCTGAACAGTGCGACGTTAATATGCACTCACTTACTCACTGTGAAATATGACGTACCTTTAACGAATTATTAATTAGTTGCAAAATTTTTTAGCAACATAAAGAAATTTTTTATAGAAATTTTTCAATCTTTCTAGGAAAAAATGTTTCAGTTACTCTTCTGTGTATCAAAATAGTTTTTATGTAAATACCATTTATATATGCGTCCTCTTATTTAAAATAAGTTCACAATTAGATTAACTCAGCGTTTTTCAAACTGTGGGGCGTCATAACCCTAAGTGGGGTGAGCGAGCATATCGAAAAGTCGAAAATAAAAGATTATTTAAACAAATAATAAGTTGCTGAAGGGAAGCAAAACAGAGAGATGGAGAAAATTCTGGCATTATAAAAAAAATACACATTTACACTGATATAATAAAAATGTATCAGTACTGTACAATGTATTTGATGATTAATATATCAATACCCTCATGGGCTTATATTGCACAGCAGTGTTTTAAAAGAAAGTTTAATATTAGATACTGATACCCCACAATCGTTTTCCATAATTAGTTGAGATCTTTATTTTGTCTTCAAAGTAACCACGGTAGAAAAAATCCGGTTTCACAAAGGTAGGATGTTTCAAATGGAAGATTAGACTTTAGAAATGGATGATTGAGAAAATAAATATTTAATTTAACTAAAAATTACTTAGCAACATGTTCCAGTTTAAAAATTAGAAAGGAAAAGTAACATTATATTTAACTTGTTACTTAAAAGTAACACATGCACAATTTAATTCTTATCTACTTGTACGGGTTATAAGTATGGCCGCATTATAGCTTTAGCGTCAAAGTGCATTATTATTACATGCAATAATTTGTTATTGTATAGGGGGGGGGCGCAATGAAAATTATGATTAAAAATTCGGTCACGAATATTGAATGTTTGAGAAGCACTGGATTAAATACATAAATGCAGTTAAAAATGATCCACACTTTTTAACCATAAGTATAATAACTATAAAATCTATTTAGATTTATAACAAGTTCTCAAACTATATGACCTTAAAGAGCAGCATTAGACAAACAAGCTGTCAACACAATTTCAACATACACGTCTACATACATCCGAAAGCTTCAATATTATTCCTGAAAGTCAGCTTAATTATAACTTCGCTATATTACTCCCTTTATTTCTAATTATTCTCTTCAATTAAGACATTCCCTGTGGTTACATCAGTATATAACACAGTAAAAAATATTTCGCACACCTAATGCGCGTCAGAGATAAAATATAATATATACACATTATTTAAAATAAAATGATTTATGCATAGCATCACACTTATTTACTAACAACATCGTGAACAATATTGTTTTTGTACAACACAGAAAACAATACAATTTCAATGCAGCTTCTGGATTATGTTTGTTTGGTTATCTTACTTTTATTGTTGGCACACAGCTGTCTTGTTTACGTTTAACCCTGCAAATTTTATAGATACTTGTGTATTTCTGAATGATTTGGAAGATTAAAAAAATGGCTTATACTGATGCATTTAAATTATTATAACTCGGAATTAGTTTAAATGTATGATATTCACCTACACGCCCATCAAAGAGCAATTATATTCTATTCTCGTAGCAAAGGTTTGATTAATTTTTTTTTTCTTTTTTGCAATTTGTGTTTTCAGAGAACTGTTTGGCGTCGTGTCAAAGATGCCGAATGAAGTTCACTGTTAGTGACGACAGCACGGTGTTTCTACTTGATGTATTTTCGCAACGTGGAATAGAGATTCACAACAGGCAAATTGCTGCGAAAATAGGTGACGGGCAGAAGATAGTTCTTTGAAAAATGGAACAGTTTTAATCTGATAGAATACACTTATAAGTCAATCTTTAATGAATTTTAAATGCTTATTCAATCAAGTATAGAAATGAGAAAGTTGATTCCAGAAATTTAAACCACGGCTTCGAACCAGAACTAAACCGAAACAAAATATCGGTTTATTTCGGTTCGATTTATCTTCAGTCATTTTGTTACTGTAACCAAAGTATCAATATTTTTTTTTTCTAATTTAATATCAACCATATAATCATCAGCATTACATGTACATTTTTTGGGATAAAATTATATTTTTTAGTACAAATAAGAATATAAATAAAATAAATATATTCCCTCGAAACTATACCGAAATCCGTTATTTTTGGCGGAACGAAAAACGGAACCGTTATACATATTCTATTAATTGGAACAAAACGAAAACCGGAGTGAAAAAAAAATCACGGTTTGAATCTTTGATTTAAACACATCAGATGTAGTCTAAAAAGATAAAAGCCTAATTAGATTTAAATGTTCAAATAATGGCCACATTTATGATATCTTAGAATCAAACGCATTTTAATATTGCGAAGAGGTGGTTATAATAAAATTGTGTTTTCTAATTTATTCTATTTCAATTGTATTCATTTTATTCTACTGTATCTAATTAGACAAATAAATAAATTAAATATTTTATCTGCAGTGTAAAATATTTGTTATTAACATTATATTTTTTTTCTCCACAAATACATATTTTTAATTAAATAACTTACATTGCAGACGATCATTCTAAAACAATTTAACCCTACAATATAATTTTCAAAAATGTTTTCCTACAAGTACAAAAAATATCGTTTTTACATATTTCATTCTGCTGTTCAAAAGTTAAACATATACAAAAAAATCTATTTGCTTAAGATTCATTATAATAGTACTTCATTTTCAAAGGAATATCTGACTTGAATCGAACATTTAATGTACACTCTTAATTTCTTTGATTATTTTTTATTAAATATATAATGTGACACTCAAGATTAAAAGAAATCCATTATCAAATGCAGAATTCCAAATCTATGTTTCTTTGATTCTTAATTTCTTTAATTCGTATTAAAAATGAAAGTAATCTGTAAAAGAGGCTTTTGTTTATAATTTAAACAAATTACCCGTGAAATGTTAATAGTCAAGCAAATCATCATTAAAAACATATTAAAAATGTTTATCCTTGGACGACGTCATTAACAGAACAAAAACGAATATCCTTTCAACCCGGTATTAAGTAACCACTTCAAAAGTAATTAAATATCGTTTAGTTAATTTACGTAAAAGTTTTCATTCGCTTTATTTTTCTCAGTAATGTTTCGTTACGAAAATGGAATTTTTAAAAAAAAAGGATTACAAGTTTCTAGTTTTATTTACTTAGATTTAATGAAATATATTAATTTATAATAGTAACTACAACATTAAATCTTATTCTTTGAATTAAACTAAATAAATTATTCTTTTAATTTTTTGTTTCTGTTTTTTTTTTCACTTGCTATAATTACAATGCATAAATAAAATCTGTATTATACAATAATTCAAAAAAATCAAAATATTGAATTACAGTAATTTATGAGTTACAGAAAACTACGGTAATTTCAAAACCATATTTCTAAATGAATTTCTAAATTTAATATACTTACAGGAATGAGAGAGAAAAAGTCCCAACTTTTCAGAAAACGTTTCGAACAAATTCAAATTGTAAACTTCTGGAAATTTGTTCGTAAGAAACCAACGATTACATACAAATGATTTTACACACAAACGGTTGAATACAACAGGAAAAGTTTTCAATCTCCAGTTTGAAAATTTAAGTAACATTTAATTATTTATAATTAAATAATATACATATCTCTAATATCTTGTTAGATATTCTTTTAGAAACCGGTCTATCGTTAGCAAAATAAATTTATACACAATATTTTTTTAAAAACATATAGAAAAGGAAAGTACAGAAAATTATTTCAATCATAGTTTCTTATGAAAAGTTTTCAGAAACCACAATATCTTATTATTACCTTTAGAAATTAATGCTTCTTTTTTTTTAGATTTCGTGAGCAAGTCATTTCAATATCAAATAGCAAATTATCCGGAATAAATTATATTAAATATATAGAAAACTACTTATAAAATCTACGAAATTCTCAAAAATACTATGAAACAACATACATTTCCAAATATTCCATAAAATAACAAGGTGTTCTTTTTCAAATCAGTTTGATATTTACTTTAAATACCATTTCATAAAAACTTTAATATGTTTTAAAACATTAATATAAACAAAAAATTCGAAACAATATTAATATATAAATGTGTGTATTTCTAGATATCGAATAATTTATTTCAAGTTACAAATAATATACGTTCCACAAGTAAAAGTAGAAAAGAATGACAACAATGCTTATAAAAAATGTTAAGTGTTACAATATTCAAAATAATCATTTTTAATTTTAAAAAAGTATTTAAATAAGATTTTTTTTTATTTTATATGTTTATTAAATATCCATTGAAATGGCTAAATTCCTTGACTGTGTAAATCAATGATATTAAACCAATAATTAAAAAAAATATATTATTTTAAAGAATTGATATACATGCTTTTTTGAAATTTTATATTCCTTTTTAAATATTTAGTCTGAAAAATATTTTAAATGATTTATAAAATTCAACTAAGATTTCCATAAGCAATAAAATTTCAAAATTTTGATCATCGTAAAAAAGTAATCCTTCTCGTACAATATATATATATATATATATATATATATATATATATATATATATATATTGTACGAGCAGGATCATCTCTCTCATGCCTTTATTATTCATGTGAAATTTGATTTATAAATATAAATTGAAACCTAAATGCTTAGAAAAGTTAAATAACGAAAAAAAAAATATATCATTTTCTTAAACGGTTTTTTTTTATTTTATTTTTTTAAATCAAGTTTGTAATGTTTTTTTTACAAAGGGAGAGAAATAAATAACAGAAAACATTATTGAAAGAAAAAAAAATAACTTTCGCATCTAAAATAAATATGTACAAAAATAAATCTTATATAATAGAGAAATCAATATTAAAAACTTTATTAAACAGAAGAGAAAAGATAGTTTTAAAAATAAACCTATAGATTAAATACTCATCGCAAGCGGAAATTCCAAAAATTATTAACTTTTTGACGAGAGAAAAGTATAATAACAAGGATTTATTTTTTTTTCCGTCGACATCCAAACTAATTTCTACATACTCAGAAAAATAAACTTATCCATCGCTAAAAGAGAGAGGAAAACACATTTAAACTTAAATGAATCAAAAACACTTTGATAAAGGGCCAAATCGTTTGCAGTTTAAATATATGAATAAATAAAGAAAGAAAAAAAATCTTACTCACCTGTGGGTATAAACACTATCGTCTGCGAATGAAACGAAATGAAATAAATAAATCAAAACGGGAAGAGAGAAATGAAAAAAGAAAAGAAAACGCGACGAGAACAGTAGCTATAAAAAGATCGAAAAAGTCACAAGGAAGTTTTATTTAAAGAGTCTGGTTTACTGTTGCAAAAGGTAGGGGTCCCAGGTTGAAAGTCGTCCGGAGGTACAAACAGTAATCGTTTGTGCCGCTTTCACACTGGGCCAAGTTCAGAACCATGCGACTATTTTGTAGATTCTCTCACAGCGCCCTCTGCCGGCTAACAGGTAGCAAAGAAAACGGCGATTTTAATAAAACTGTTGCGTAATCAGTTAGCGCTTGGCAGGGAAGCGCTCGTAACAGGGGAAAGATTCACTCAAACTTTAGTCTGCGTGAATCTACTTAATGTTTTAATTACACACTTTTCGCACGGTTGAAGGGGTGTTTCAACGGATGGTGGCGAGAAACAAAACGTTTACTGACAGTGGCGCTGCATTTGGGAATGTAATTTCGGAGGCACTGTTCGAGACTTTCGGTTTTGACGGTTCGTTCGAGCGTTGAGGGAGTGAATGCGGGATTGGGAGCGTTTTGCTGATTTTTCTCTCTGCTTTTCGCTTTGTGTTCCGCAGTGAAAACACTTTAAAGAAGGATATGGGAATTAGTACTGATGGGTTTGTTCGAAATTCACTGGTAAGCAGTTCTCGAGAAAACAGGTTTTATTCTAAGTAGTCTATAAGAATTAACGGGTGTTTGGTTTCACTTTGCGTGAATTTTAGGGATTGTACTTAGTGGAATAATTAAAATATGCAGCGCTGACAAACATATTGTAAAAGATAAGTTTCTAAAACAGGAATAATTGCGTTACACAATACAAATAAATACGCAAATACACATTGTATTGATGAAATAAATGTAGCAGTAATAACAATTTCCGAAATGTGATCTAATAAATTAATAGTAATCAATGCTAGTAGTAAATGATAATAAATTGTTATGCAATAAAGGAAAAAAACATCTTTCTCTTAAAATGGAAGAGAAAAATAGATTTCATTGTTGTAATATATAAGGTACTGTTTTTCAGAAGCGTACTAAAAATAAATAATGTTCCATTTTTCAAAAAAAAATTCATGGTATTTTTCTATTATAATGACCTTTAAATTGACTTCTTATAGTATTGTTAACATCGTACTTTGAAGATAATAAGCGGAGGGTGAGTATATGAATATCACAATATAAAGCTGCACGAAGGATTTTAGAGATGGACCTGTTAATTTTCAACCGTGGTCTAGTGACGAGGATGACACCTGAGATGGCACCCCTTATCCTAACTTCAAACGCCACACCAACGGAAGGACATTGAGCCTCGACAGATTTAACGGACCGCTGCCCCTTCTGCACTGAAGTTCTTCAGAGGCACTGGGCTCGAACACATGACATATTAGACACAAGTCCGTGGCCTTGATCGCTAGGCTACCACAGCCAATTGTAAAATTGGAGCACTCTCTAGTGACGTGAATGACATCTGAGAGAATATCCTGTTCTTCAGACTACCACAATAAAGTGAGGATTCTGAGCTTCAAACGATTTTATATGGATCTGTCTCTCTGCCACAGGTCTTTAGTGCTATCACAGAGCCGAACCTATGAGTGATTGAGTGAGAGTAGTGGCGCACACAAGGGGAGGTCTAGGGGTCCGGACCCCCTCCCCCCAAAGCTCTTAATTTTTTTCCGATTGATTATAATTGAAGTATATAGTACTTAAATTTAAATAAATATTTGTTATTAATGATTAATTTCATTAATTAATGCTAATTATTTGTTCAATAATTAGTTTTTAACCGTTTTTCGTTCCTGAAAATCGACAAAATCAAAAGGAGCATGATACAAGAATGGTGGACTTTCGACCTGGTTAAACCTAATGTTAAACAATGAAAAATAATATAAAATTCCAAAGAAGAATAATATAGTTATTTTTAATATTTAAAGCGAGAATACTTCAAAATGTTTTATCCCGGTGGCAGACACACACTCGATACTAACGTTAATGGTCACGCGGTGATTGAGTCACCTCAATACTTTTTTTATAATTATTTTACTGTACACGATACAAAGCATGATTCCAGTGAATAATTTAATTAAGAGAAAGTAAACTTACATACTTTCAAGAACTTTTCAATTTTTCTTTGGTAACAAACAGTTTTGACAGAATTAACGATTTTGTGATCTGTGTGTACCCCGCGACCACTTCCGAGTTAAAAGTGTATTCATTATGATAATAATTAACCATTAAACGTATCATTTTATGTTTGGCAGACCACTAATATGATGGGCCACTGAATACCTATATAGCCACTTATTTACATCGTAATTTAATCGGGTGCCAAGAAAGAATGCTCATTCCAAAATTTAAAAAAA